>OENM01000658.1:0-15512 GCA_900239745.1 Rotaria magnacalcarata
AGACTTTCTGCCAGAAGTAAAAACTATACTGAATAGACTTTCTGCCAGAAATTACAAATAGACTGAATAGACTTCCTCGCAGAAATAAAATAACAAATAGAGTGAGTGGACTTTCTGACAGAAATAAATAGAATGGCTAGATTTTTCGACAGAAGTAAAAGGTAGAAACTACAGATTTTCTGGCACAAATAGAAAATGAAACAGCGGAGTCACAAACAGAAACGAATAACTGCAGAACAAGAATGTTCATTTAACAACAGAGTGCATAAATCAACATTTTTACTAGAAAAGAAACATCGTAATTGACGGTACACGAACGTACTGTAATCAAGACTNNNCCCCCCCCCCTAATCGGGATCCCTGACTATAGGTAAATAATTCTCCATAATCATCAAGCAAGATCAGTTATATCGTTTTCTATGATCTAACTGTAAATATTCGAATGCTTTTGAGTAAAAGATTATGTTGTTATTTTTAATTCCAATAATGTGTGTTATCATGGCTAGGAAAATCTCATTGTTATAATATGTACATACTGATTATCTAGACTTGTCATCGGCAGATAGATACTTTCCTTCTTTCTATGGCATTTACTGGCATTCACATCTTTAATCTAAGGCTACCTTGCTTGAAACAAATACTTTACGAAAATAATGAAACTAAAAATGGCTATCTAACTTTTGTTAGTTGTATGATTCTCGTTATTGAAATTACAATAAAATTACAATTAATCAATTATTTTATTTCTATTGCAAGACAACAAACATCAGACAATAGCACACACAAGATTAAGAATGATAGATGGCTTTAATTTTCGCAAAAATTTAGACAGAAAATGAAGATACAACAAAAAGAAAAAAGATTTTGGATGACACCAATGGTGGTTGCTCTTTGTCTGTAATCATTGAGGAAAACAAAATCACGAAAGAAACAAAAAAGAAAAGAAAAGCAGGATATTCAACTTTGATGGAAAGATGCTGCTACTGGTGAAATTGATACATCAGTAGGAGAATTGAATCGCAACCATCGTGTCTTTTGATCATTAAAGCCAAGCCCCAATGAATAATTTCCTTTCATAGTAAATAATTGGAGAAAATGAGGTTTACAATAAATTTGTCCATCGTTTGCTGTATAATTACCAAGTCTAGAAGACGAAAAACTCACGAATCAAAAAAATGATATTCATGTAAACAAATGTTTTCGCATTCAAAAAATTCCCAACAACATGCTCTTCAGTCACACAGCAACAGGGGCAAAAAGAAATTAAAAGCCTACGATTAATGATTGATCAATTGAACTTTTTTATTTTTATTTTTTCTAAAATAATATTCAAAATGTAGTTTATTCTATTGAATTACTTACTTTAATATAGATTTACAATGCATACATTTAAAGCATGATTTGTGATACACTTTTTTATCAGCTTCAATCTATCAATAGATTTTTTCATTGATTAGAAAAATAAAGTAAAAAGCAAATGTTACTTTTTCCATAGCATAAACTGTTTTATTACATCCAAAACATTTTGTCGGATCAACATTTGAGTCGCCGTTAAATTGTTTAGGTGCAGGTGTACTCTGAAAGAAATGCAAAATAAAAATAAAGATCTAGGTATGTTATCCCACAAACTAGTCCGTCGTTCTGTTGTCTAAGTGACATCAACAGGAATGATGTGACATTTACGAGATAGCAACATCTATGCAGTCCCGGACAAAGCAGCTGTCGCACGCGAATTGCTGTTATTCTGTATGATATATATAAATGAATGTATGCGTACGATCGTACGCATCAACACATTCGTCATTGATTGATTCACATGTATTCAAGATAAGATTTAGAAACTATGTTTTCGCAACTCTATTAGTATGAATGTTATCATCTATCTCCTCGTTTTTGGTTTTTAGTAAAATAGAATGTTTCCATGATTACTTCGGTTGTGAGATGAAAAATATTTGTTATTAAATTTCAGAAATCGAACAACAAAAGTTAGTTTTACATCAAGCATTTTAACAACTAAACTTTTCACTGAATGTGATCAACTTTGGTAATAGGCAAAGAGAAAAAAAAGATGCTAATTATTTTTTCGACTAGTAGAAATATATTTTCTATGAATATATATCCGATAAGAGAGACGTATCACAGGTCCCGATAAACCAATAAATGATGAGCCGATTGTTCATGATCATATTTATTGTCGTCAGCATTTACCCTTAAGCTCAATTCAATATCATAGCAAATCGTAGCATATCACGTAGAATTCGATTCACAATAGTACACACACGTACATGATAAGTTCAATCAATTATTCAGCTAAACAGAGTACTTTCAACAAATCTATTTTACTTATTCATAGTTTGAGTTTCACATAGAATAAACTTTACTGACGATAATATATCAAAGATTGAATACTAACAAGATCCACAAAAGATAAATAAATACTTACCACAAAACGTTTTGGTACATGTTTTATTTTTGACGCAGCTGTTTCAATTTTAAGTGCATCTTGTTCCAGTGCAATAAAACGATTTTTTAACGATTTCGCTTGTCCTTTAATTGATACAACTTCTTCATTAGTTGAATATTGTTCGTTTAGACTGATGCCATCATTTGGAGGAGTTATTGATTTTCTGAAATTTGATTTACGTTTTTATTTAATGAAAACAAATAAACATTCTAGATTTCGAATTAAATTTACCGTCGAGTACCATCCGATGATTCGGGTGGTGGTGTAAATTGTTTAAGAGCTTTTCGTTTTTGTATTGTATTATTTTGCTCAGCATTTTGTAAGAATCTAGCAAAATTCAATATTATTTGCTTTGTTTTTAATATGAAATATTAGAAAAGCAGCAAGTAGAAAATTCTCTACGTTAACATGCTGGATTACTATCTTGAAATCGAATATACCTTTCGCGAACAGCTTTCGCATAACCTGATTCAATATTTGTTTTATCATCTGTGAAGTTTGAATTTTGAGAATTAATTTCAACCTGAAAATACGTCAAGAAAACTTGAAATTTTCTTTGTCGAAATTACATCTACTTACATCATCAGAAGGTGAAATACGTCGTTCGGAATCTGGCGGTGGTGGTGTAAAGGGACGTGGTCCACGTCGTTCAGGTGGTGGTGTATTTTCTTTATCAATTGTTTTCCACATTTGAACAAGATTTTTTGCTTTACCTAAGTGTAGAAATTTTTTTTTAAAAGATTCTCCGATAAAACCTAAGAAATATGTCATACCTTGCTGAACATTTTCAGTCTCGTGTTTACTTTGTGTTTCTGATGTATCTCGGTCAGGTGAACTTTGTTTTGTTTTCCATTGTTCAACTAATTGTCTTGTTTGACCTTTTTCAAAATAAATTTCTTCGCCCTTATCGCCTTCACGTACGACGACTCCATTTTCCTATTTATTTAACGATAAATAAATAAATAATTAGTAAAGAATGTGTAAGTTAAAAGCTAACGAATGAAATGTACTACAGTTATGATTAGTTAGATATGTTGTAAAGAATAAAGAAGAATTAACGGGAAACAATAATATAAAATTTTGTTTTTCGACGAATAAACGCAGTTGACTACTTACAATTTTCGTGTATGACATGTACGAACTTCTATGTTTTTTTCTTTCAATTCGTGTATGAACGCTGCTCGCTTGAATATCTCGCTCGTCGATTGTGTCACTTTTCTCTATTTCGAAAATGATAGAGAACGGATAATAAATATCTTTTCACTGTCTCTCATTTTTAAGCTAAGTGGAAAGAGAAAAAAATACATGAATGAACTTTTACATGCACTCGACCGATGATGATTGAAGGTCACTTCTTTTTAGTTCTTTCTTTTACGTAACTATCATTCTTTTTTTCTATCCAGCTACTAGTTCACTAATCGAATAGAATATATATAAAATGCGCATCGATTACTCGGCTACTATGATAGTCAACTTCATCAATCAAGAAATCTGTCTAATATATATATATATATATACATATGTATGTAAGTCATATAGGCTTTTACACGACATCGATAATTATCTTTTCAATCATATATCTTCTGTTCCATTGCTTCTCTGCTTTTTTTTGGCGTAAATGTAGAGAAAAAACATTACAAAATACCTATTATTCACATCAATGAGCACAAAGTAAAATCTCGCTAAATATTATTTAAGAACAAAAGTAAACGAGAACATTTTTACAATAGCTATTCATGCTGTTTTAATTGCTATTTAGAGAATAACAATTCTCTAGAATTCTATCTGTGCTATTGAAAAGATCTACAATGTGATGTGCTAGGTCAAAATACATCAGTGTGTGATAAAGCAATGAATTTCAGTTTATCCAAGATCAATAGCTATGGTACTGCAGCAGTGCATTGTAAGGGAGATATGGCGAAAGAATGCAAGCTTGAGCAATATATCAGACACATACTCATCTCAGATGCATACAACATAGTGAAGGTATTTGCATACATTGACAGGATGGAAATGCATTCAAAAAATACCTCGTCGTCAGTGACTACAACAATGGTTTGATCCATACCCGTCGATTTTATCTTCAATCTCACACTCATAGTAACAAGCGTGTCAGAAAATTCGACACGCTAAAATAAAATAAGAATGGAAATTATCGGTATATGTGGACAACTGAATTTCAAATAATATCAGTTAAGTTAGTATTTTAAATTAGTAGATCAGAAGAAGAAGAAGACGAACCATTCCACTAGAGAAAATTTTCTAACGAAAACCTACGATGGATGAATGTTTTCTTCTCAATGTTGAACCATTCAATGGCTGACACGTACTAACGTGCCATCGAAAACCCTGTGGATACGTATAATGATATATATATATATATATATGTATGTATGTTTTTTCATAGAAATAATTTTAATCAAAACTATAAAGAATTTCACAAGAAACAAACAAATAAAATCCCAACTTACATCAACGCGTAATTTCATATCACCAGCAATACTTCCTCTTGCTGCTGATGATGCACCATTTTCCAAATTTTTAAACATAGCTGCACGTTCTTTTGCTACGCCACGTTCAAGAAGTTCAGTTCCAAAATCTACTGTTCGTTTAATCTTTAATATCGAAATAAAATTTGTTCACAATGAATTAAATTTAATTCACAACTTACTGTAGTTTCATCTTGTTTTTGAAATACTATGGCTCGATTTTTTGCTAAACCACTTTCAATGTCATCAGTTAGCATTGCTGATTTCGTGGTTGTCGATTTACTTGCATCAGCTATGTACTGTTCTTTGATGATGCTTGCCAATCCAGCTGTTACATCAATATTTTTTTCTGTTGGCTTAAATTCACTATTCATTAGCAATGCAAATTGTTGACACCGCGCTATTGCTAAACCTTGTTCAGTATCCATATCAATCTGTCGACTCGGTGAACGCTGATTTTGCTGTTCGGAATCAATTTTCGATAAAAATTCCGAAAGTTTAGCTTGTGCAAAGCCGGTTCCAGTAATATTGGCTATTTCATCGGAATATTTTAATGATTTTGGACTATCAGATATTTGACCATTTTCAAATTGTGCCTTTTTTTCTGTTGCGACACCATTCAATGCATCACGTTCAATAATAATCGTTTTATTTAGATTTGTTTCATTATTAATCTGTTGTTGCTGTTGCTGTTCGAACACTTGTTTTGTCAATGATGTTACACCAGCAACAATATCTGTTTCTATGGGTATTTTAATTTTATTTGATTCAGTTTCTTGTTCGAATTCGCCTTGTTCGAAAGCTTGTTTTTTGGACGACGTTAAACCACTTTGCACACGAATATCTAAACGTTTTTCCACACGTGGTTTATTGGCATCAACTAAGCCTTTTTCAAATTTATCTTTGACTTCAGCCATTTCATGATAAGGTATCTAAAAAGCAATAGGAAACTAAATAATCCATTTTATTTGATTTTTTTTTTAAATTTACATGTTCTTTTGGAGTTGTTCTTTTTCTTGGTGATCGAATGATACCATTCGACGGCTGAGTTTCATCTTCATTATCTTCTTCTTCTTCTTCTTCAACTTGACCATTGGCTAATCCTATCTCTTCAAATCTATTTTACGAAAAAAAAAAATAATATAAAATTTTCTTATTAAAAGTAATACTTACTTTTGAAATGTATTTTTTAATTTTTGACTTGGTGCAAACTTTTCTACTTTGTGTAATTGTTGATTTTCATCTTCTTCGTTAGCTTTTCCACTAAATAATTTCGTTATATTTCGTAATCTTTCTAATGTGTCATCAGATGCACTCGTGTCATCGATTGCTATTAATAGAAAAAGAAAAAGGAGAACGTTATTTATACTATTATCAATTGAATAAAGACGAAGAAAAAATTACACGAAAAATAAAATATCTTTACATACATGAACCTTCATTTGAATCTGACATTATCTATTCACACTATTTTTTTCTGTTAACAATAAGATGTGTTTCCTTCTTCTTCTACTGATGATAACAACAGTGAGAATTTTACGTGTGCACTTATTATAGAAGATATTTGTGAGATATGTACTGTACCGTCGCTCTTTTCTTTTCTGTACTCCGATCTATGTAGAACGTACAGATAAATAGAAGAAAAAAAAAGAAAGTGCCCGCTGCGCTGCATGCACATATAAACAAAGAGTACCATCAGTAATCATTGGATATACTAAAGAATAGAAGGAAGAAACATAATCTATCATAGTAAATACTCATTCGTTGTTCTTCCCCATCAGAGAACTAGAGAGCAAGAAGAAAAAGAGGTCAATATCTCTGACATACATGTTAAGTAGAGGAGTTGTATTTGTCTAGGCATGTAACTCTTGGAACGTGTAGATTTTTTAGAACAGTTTGAATATGTATTTTAAATCAACAGTTTTATATTGAAGAAATTTATCTTATTAAACTTTTTGTTAATAATAATCGAAGTTACATTATCATTAAAATAATTATTGGTAAGATGTCGTCTTAGAACAATTAGACTAATGTTATAGTGGCCCACTTAATCTAGCTTATCTGCATTTGATAGACAAATAATTATGATAGAAGAAATCAAATGACAAAAGCAATATCGCTTTTGAGTATATTTGTAAACGACGATCTAGATTTATTAATATATGATGATTACTGTTATCAAAATAGTAGTTTGATATTTTTATTTACTTAGAATCATAGAGATCGGAACTTGTAAATGTCAAAATGAATCACCTAGTCGATCATCATTTCAATATGTGAAAAATGTCTTTCGATCATTCCAAAAAAGAAAATAAACAAATGATTATCATATTTCTTATTGTGATGTTAGTGACGTAGGGTTAGTAATCATGACGTTGTTTTCGTATCCGAGAAAAAAATATTGATCTCAAAAACAAAATCTATTGTGAACATAAAAAACCTTGCGAGCAATCAATCGATTTGTGAATAGCATAGTTTGATGTTTGTACATATCGACAATCAAGATAGATTCAAAGAAAATGAAGTCTAATCTTTGTCTAAATGCAGGAAACAGATGAATATTTGTTAAGCTCCTTGTACACTCCGTTATGAAAACAGAACAAAAAAGAAGTCGAACAATATTGAGAGTCATAATTTTGACTTAATCGTATGTTTCTCGTACTCTTTATTCTTGGCTATTTCATGTAGCTAGCATCTTGTAACATTCGATTGATAATAAAACTATTGATCGTTATGTATTTTCTTTTTGATGATCGGAAATGTTGATACCCATGGGATATTATTGCGTAATATGAGCAACTATGATAATGATTTTTTGCCACATGTTATTCATAGAATGCGCTAATTTATATTAATCATCAGTTTCCGATATCCGCATAAAATATATTTCGATTTTTTTTTTCTAAAATAATCTTTTTAATTATACTAAATCGATTTACCTCGTTCATTATTTGTCTGATCATCACTACGAAAAGCTAAAATCGTACGAATAATATAAATATGAATAAATGCAGCACAAAACCATTCATCTATCAAGGTCCAAAATAGACGCCAAACATTGTTCGCATTATTGGTCATTGTAGAGTTAAAATGATAGACAGTATGAAAAAACAAGGATTGTTCAATAACGATTTACGTGATTATGTGATCAGTGAACTTTTTCGTTCGTTAATCTCTTTCTCGGTCGGATCAATAATGATTGTCTGTTATCATTAAATCATATTACTATTTTTTTTTTATTGAATCAATGATTTGCCGTTTGAACTCTATATTTAACGAGCGATTGAAAATTTAAAGGAGAACAAATAATATTCGCTAGTCGAGAATACCTACATAACAAAACTTTACCTTTGAAAATAAATAACGAGTCGAAAGTTACGTGTAACGCTGTGATTCATGAAGTCAGTTGTTGAACTTCTGTAATCAAAGCACACTAGTACACATTGCTCTTCTTTAAAATATTTCTTTTGTTACTTAATACAGAACATTTCTTCAACTACAAACTCCGGTCAACTCTCATAAGTATTATTTTAAACAGACAAGAAATTCGATTTTAATTCTTATAGAGAATTTTTTCGTAGCAAGAGATTCTTGTATGGTCTTTTTATATAATATTTTTGTTGGCCTTCATTACTGTGGTGGACCTTGAGGTGAAATTAATAGCGACCTTCGCTTGTGTTTAGTAACATTTTTCACCTTGTTTCCTAAGATTAGAAAAAGTAATGAAACAGAAAGTCAACATGAATTTCCATATGTGACGCAAATACGAAAGAATAACAAAATAAATATACGAACGGTAGCAAGTACTGTATTATTTTCCTTGCCTGAAGGAAGTGTGACAAATGTTATGGTAAATGTCATACAATAAAAATAAGTGCAATCATAGCAGGAGTAATTGACAGTCAATGTACAAACGTTGATTAAGAATAGTTGATAGGATTTATTTTATAATTTATTGTAGAATCTCATGATCTACTAGATTCACTTCGAAAATGTATATAATATGTTTGCATTTAAAAACAAAAATACGCGTGTGATTTTTAGAATAAAAATATTTTTTGGATTGCGTCAATAATCAGATTGTGAACATCATCAACTGTATTCGTAAGCGATCTTGATGTTTTAGCTTTTAAATCATATACAAATCAATATATACAACTAGTTAATGTGCTGTTTGATGGGCACAATTGAAGGGCGAAGAGAAATGATTTTACTTGACCGAAGGAATATATCATAGTTCTGAGTAGAACGAATCATAATTACAAATAAACTAACGAAATTACTCGTCGAGACGTTGAGAAATTTCAGGAAATTTTAATTCAAATATATTTTTTGTGGTGTTGTCATTATTATATTCATTAAACGCGTTAGGAAAGACCTTCAATAAATAAATAATATATTATTATAGAGATTGATTCATGTCTTAATTTCAAATTATGTTCAATGAATTTTAGTCTCATATGTACTAATCGATTCGGAAGTGTTTGTGAATACACAGTTGTAACACATAGCTAATTACTTAAACTTTCAGAACTCATGACAACAATAAAATGTATGCAATGCGGTTCTACTTGTTAATATTCTGATACATGTTATCATTCAGTTCAAGATGAAAATAACGAATTTTAATTTAATCTCCTTCGAATCCACATTGAAATTTTCAGTTTGGATATTTCTCAATTCGATTGATTGACTTTAACATCAACGAAATGCTACATTTGAATAATCGATGAGTAAATAAATAGAAAACATGTCGGAGTATGAGTCAACTGTATTTGTCGGTAGTCGAAAGCGTTCACCTGGAAATAAATAAAAGAAAAACGAAAGAACCATCAAAGGAATCTCGCTACCCTATTCATTGGGAAAAAATTTAATGATATACAATTCATTATTTAGGCACACTTCAACAATAGGACTTATGAAAATCTGTGCACATTCATGAATAGAAAGAATCAATTCAAAATAAATCTATTGAATAAATTTACATGAAAAATGAATAAGATTTTTCTTATCAACATCGACACGGTCGTCTCATATAAATCAGATTTTTGCAAACTGTCGTGTTTCTTATATAGATTATATTACTTTTTTGATTTAACTAGACTTATAGTCACCGTATGTGTTTTAAAAAAAAGGACATCGACAAAAATAAAAAATAAAATAAACTAATAATTTATTTGTTTTTCTGTTCGTAAATCCATTTTGTATATGGTTCTTCAAATAACAATGCGATTTGATAAACTAGATAAACTTCTATTGTAAGTAAAATACCAACAGGTGAAGCATAGTATAATGCTAAAGCAAAAAATGATAATGTTGATCCAATATACATTGGATTATTTAATATATTGAATGGAAATGTTGTTACTGGCGCATCCATCAGAATTCCACAATAATCACCTAAAAATGTTCCAGTAATACCCAATTGATAAAATGATGATAAGACAAATATTTGTCCAACAAGAAATAATAGAACAGAAATAAATTCTACGCCTTGAGAATAATCATTTACTAATATAAATTTTGGTTGATTTTGTATTGTTTGTCGAATTAGATAATCTCGATAGGATGAAAATGAAAATATCCATATCGTTAGTAAATAACATACAATATAACGTTTATATTTCGACGTCTTTTTTGGTATCAATGCATAACATAAACGTGCGAAAATATTCCATACAAGAGGACATAGTATAATAATGAAACATGTATAATGTAAATGCGAATCATTGAAACGAATCATCGTCGTAGGAGATATTTCATTCATGAATCAAATTTAAGAATTTGAATTCGTTTTTTTTTACTTCCGACGTGAAGGCAAACGTACGAGAGTTTTTGTTTTCGTAGTTAAAAGATAAAATTCGTTTAGGTATACTATGGATATGATATGGTAATTTATGGGCTACTAGTAAGTTTCAACATTGAACCGATGATTGTTTTTGAATGTTTCATTCTTTTTTTCGAAGTTGAAAGATCTAACTTATGTGTTAGATACTGCATAAATCTCAAAAAAAGAATTCCAATACCAATTCAGTACCTAGCTTTCAAATATTAAATAGATGACCATGGTAATCACTGTATAATCAAAATTAAAGTAACAATACTGTTGATTCATATGTTTTATTGAAAATGGAGAGCCCTATAGAATGAAGATAAAGTCTTGAAAGATGTTTTCTTTAGTTTTAAATAGTATTAATAAATTAATGTGTATGTTTTCAAATTTTCATCAATAAAAACAAACCTTCAATATGCTATTGTATATCGACTGGTTTCATATTTACGATGCGCAGGTTAAAATCGTTGAATAATTTTGATGTTTCTGTCATAGATGTCTGCCATCATACACTGCTAGTAGGTTATTTTGCGTTTTCTTGTTCACCAATTATTCATGATATATTTGACTGTGGCTTTTTTTTTAATTTGTTTTTTGCCCTTGACTTTTTGCTCCTGCATTTGACGGTTTGTCTCTGTCAAATTATCGGAATACATTATCGGCACATCAATATTTACGAAGAGGATAGGTCAAAGGTGAAAATCTGCAATCGAATAATTTTTGTTGTCGTCGGCTGATCGCAATAAATTCTTTTGTTGAAATATCCAATGAAAATAACAAATGAAAGTAGACAGTTGCTTTCGATATGAATTATGGTAACCTCCAAAGTACTTGAAAAATTAGATAAATGCTTTTTCTCCCATTTTTTTTTTCATCAATATACATTGATTGATTGCCATCTAATTGACATATGTGTTGCTTTTATGTACATACAAAAAAAAGGTGTTTAATAAAGCATAACGTGGGTATATTTTTCTACTTCTATTTCACGGATACAAATAGATGTTAACATAGATTAACAAAACAAATTTTTGACTGAATATTCATTTAGTTGAAATCGTTAAATATCGAACTAATTAGATATTTATTAAATATAAATTCATCCAGGATTAATAGGTCAAAGAGACTTCAAAAAAAAAACACTCAACCTTACTAATATGTTTTTGTTCCGAATCATTTTTTTCCTTTAGATATTATCATGTTGTCTACGCTGTCGTTTAATTTTTTTTCGAACGGTATCGAATAAGTATCTTCTAATTTTCCTCAGTCGTCCTAGAAGAAACGCCTCATATATATATGCAATTTATTTTGCATATCATGTATAGAAGTATCGTCGCATCAATAATAGCTATTGGGCGATCAAAAAAAAACAAACAAAACATTCATCATTAACAAACTGTCTTTCTTTTTGTTTTTTCATATGTACATCGAACGTTAAACGTTCGTGGTTGACTCATAAGATGCAGTTTTACATCCATCTATAACTCATTTTTCTTGTTCTTGCTTTAAGCTTATTTTTTCCCCTTTAAACTGTCGCTTCTTTTCTCTCTCTCTCTCTCTAATCATTTCTGTTCTCGTACGTTCCAGCTGACAAGACATGCTATATAACTCACCGCAAACCTCAGTTGACAGTATCTTGTCTCATCATTTTTTTTTCTTTCTTATTTTCATACACAGGTGACTTCCAATGGCAACTGTAATCAGCTCTTACACACCTTATATGTATCATCAACAACCATATTATTATCCAACATTACCATCAGTTTATTCTACACAAACTGATGCCAATAATTATTATTATCCAATGCAACAACCACGCGTGCAACCTCAACAGCAACAACAACAACGACAGCCAACAAAAGTTGAATATGTCGATTCAGGATTACAATCATTACTTCCTCGTCGTCAACCTCGAATTTATCGAGAAGTAATTGTATTACCCACACCAGAACCGATCTATCGACAAGTGCGACGCCGATTACCAACACCTGAAAGACAAGTCATTCAACGAACAATTGTTCAAAAAGGCAACGGTGATGTCATTGTTCGAGAACAACGCCCAAAACCAAAAGTCAGAAGTCACAGCCGATCAGAACATACCACACAATCGCGATCATCTCGTTCACGACAAGTCCATACTGACTAAAAACACATTTTTCTAATTTAACGACTGATGACTTTGCATTACACTACGTTCTTTATTTGTTTTTGATTTTCAAACTTTTGTTATAAGCATTCAATTCATTATACTTTTCTTTACGCGATGTAACTTTAAACTAGGCGAGATCACAATTAGAAAATAAAAATTTTCACTACTTTTAAAAAAGGTTTTCTCTTGCAATTAAATTACTTCGAAAACATTTTGACTATTTCAACTATCATGAACAAATCTTAGCTGTTTCACTGAATGATTTTTAAAAAATACGAAGAAATTTCAGATGCATTGATGTAGAAATAGTGATTGATCTAATCCTGAATCACTGTGCTCAATGATTGCGAAATAATTGTATATCAAGTTATATCGATGAGGAGCGCTTACAATTATTTGTAAGTCATTATAATACCGTCGATTTTTGTGATAAAAATATATTCATACTATAATACTTTCATATAACTACAACGTTGCTTTTATGAATAGACAGTAGTAGTTTAATATTCTTTTAATCGTGTACTCCCGAATACTTTCTAATTATCCAGATGAATCTATAGAAAAATAGGGCTTCTTCACCCATAGATCACTGGGAAGTTGTTGGTTATGCCTCTCATTACTTCTTTTTATATTGACAAATATTTTTTCTTTTAATGTGTCAAGATATTCCATTTCCGAATATATATATATATATGTGACAGGAGAAATTAAAATCCAGGAGAAATTAAAATTTTAATTGTTCCTAGGAAAATTTNAAATTCTCCTAGTAAAAAGTTAGGAGAATTTAAAATTTTTCGCTAGGAGAAATTAAATTTTAATTTTTCCTAGGAACATTTAGGAAAATTTAAAATTTTCCTGAAATTTTAATTTCTCCTGCGACACATATATCGTCTACCGTCGGAACAATTTAGAATATTTAATTATGTTATGAAGAAATATCAAGAATGTGAATTACATTATAGAAATTAATTAGATTCATAATATGCCATGTCTGAAATATGAAATACATGCTTATAACACGGTAATCAATCCAAAACGTTTTTACTCGATATTATTCGAAAATAAATTTTGAGTCATCAAATGTGGACTGAATTTTCAATCATTGCTTGACATCTCAATCATGGTTGAAGAGCCCTTCTAGTTCGTATTAAAACTGATGGCAATTCGAATAATACATGAAATTTATTTAAATAAAATATTCAAATTCGCCATGAAAAGTTTTCTCGTTTTTTAGTAGTTACTTGTTTTCTATTGCTTTCAATTTGAATCTGAGTTTGACTGTATGAGGTGGCGGACTTGCTTTAAAATATTTATGATTGACTTTCTTTTAGGATTGATCTTTATCAGAAACCATATTGGCTTTTATCGAAGTACATGCTTATTATAATTAAAATTTTCAGCTAAATCGTTGTTTCTGTATTGCAAACCGTAAATATGAAAAAATTGATTGAATAATATATTAAACAATTCCTCTTCAATTACACGAGTCTAATCGATCTTGTGTCGAGTTTACTACTCATTCAGACGGAGACTTATCGATTCATCACGTTCATCTTTTGAAATAAAAAACAAAACAAGGAAATTCCGATCGATTGTATGCTTTCAATTGTTTTTATGAGAGAAAATAGTTTCGATATCACAGTTCGTAATCATGTCGAGATTAAAAATAAAATGCTGCTTTTACAGCATTTTTAATATAGCTACATTGATGTTTTAGTCTTATAACTGGGCAGTATATTTTTTAAGATTCCGAAATGTAAACAGCAATGGCGGGTATTTAAGACTCATGTCAGAAAAACTATATTCTAATTTTGTTTTTGATTTAGAAATAGTACGATCGAGTTATCCTGGACTATATAAACACGCCTTGATATTGTTCACTTTTTCCCTTTTGTTATTTTAAAGAAATATAGATTTTTACTAGTTTCCAAGGTTTATTTAGTTAAAATATAAATATATTTTACTCCCATTAGAGTATGACATTCAATTTTGAGTTATTATTACGTAGGGGTACAAAAGAAATTTCAAGTCATATAGATGAATATTTATCTCCGAAAAAATAATATGTAAAATCTACTGAAAATAAAATAAGCTTATATTGGCTTATTTACTTTCAATCTCTATGTAGAATCTATAACTTATTGCTAATTTTTGTTTTGCAAAATAGTCTAGTAAAGAAATATTTAAGTGATTCATCTTAAGTTAAAGTTAATGGATATCATTTCGTTTGCTTTAATGTTTCAATGTCTGATAGCATCATTGTATCATTATCGTTTTTTTTCAATCATTGCATTATATTCGTTTTTCAGAATCAATCTAACGCATCGAAGTTTTTAAATCTTCTCTGAAATCAAAACTCCGTCAGATGTTCGCTTCCTTCATCACATGAATTATGCTTATAATCCATCACTGTAATAGTTCAATAACAGCCGATAGAACTTTAACAGGATTTACATATCTGTTGCAGGAGAAATTAAAATTCAGTAGAATTTAAAATTCTACTAGTAGAAATTAAAATTTTAATCTCTACTAGTATAACTTGAAATTGCCGGTTATTTTAATTTCTCCTATAGTAGA
>OENM01000658.1:23453-40660 GCA_900239745.1 Rotaria magnacalcarata
GATCATTCTCATCTTCGAACTCGACTGAGACATTGATGAGACTGAACTATGTAGAAACTTTCATCACGATCTGACTCTCCTTTCGAAAGTTATCGTGTAAACGGCCGGACGGACATACTGACCGATTCTAGAGTGTACTCATTTTTTGAGTACGCAAAAAGAAATAAAAAGTAATATGAACTAAGCGGATTAGTGTGCGGCGATGTAATCTTTCAAACAGTATAAAGGTTAAAGTCTATCCGGCAACTATGAGTTATGAAATCAAAAAAAAATATTACTAAAGAAAAGAAATGAATATCATTGCTCGTCGTTTTTTGTGAAAATAAACCGCAGTTTTTAATAGAAGATGACGTGAATGACTGAAAATATTGAGAACGACGGATGTGCACAGTAGAGAATCATATTGTTCATTAAAATATTTGGCTTTTAGCTATGACGCTCACATGCATTGATTCTAATGTCGATTGATCCGACAAAAATGACCTCTTTTTTTAAGAGCATAAAAGCGACTTGATTGAATACGATGAAATTTTATTCGATGTTGCTATGTCTAATGATACTTACGGTGAATATTTAGTGCATGTATTCGTGAAAATTCGAAATAAATTACTTTGTCCTCTACTTAATATGAGGTTTTCTCGATTTTGCGGGTGTGTTCAAGAAAAACAAATCTTTGTAATAACGTTGTAAAAATAGATTTTGGAACATGCTACACAATGAATTCATTTGACTTGCGGTAAATCTTGGCCGTTCTATTAATTGCTTGAAACACGTAAAAACACACATTAAAGACTGATTAGTGTTAATCTAATAGAAAAAGATAAGCTGCAATGAAACAAAAGTCATTGCTGAATAAAACACTCCAAGCAAATTTTTAATATTTGTATCATTCAAGTTTCAAAGCTTGAGATCTTAAACATATCTTCAGATAAAATAAATTATCAATGATGACAAATTGCTCGAATGGAGTTTTATTTTGTGTAAGACATTAATGATACTTAATACATTAGTTAGCTGAAATGTTTTAGAATTTTTTATTCCATGAGATGGAGAATTACTATTCGTCAAAAATTCAAATGAGATAGTGCTGACAAAAAAATCTGAGTAATCGAATATAAGAAGACATAGAAACAGGAGCACCGGAGAATAAGTTTCTGGTGAAAATAAATTTATTGAAAGTACCCCCTACAATGTAAATCTAACCAAACATATCATTTTCATATTCTTATTAAAATAATATATCCTGTTCCGAAGAGTCAAACCAGGAAGAGTTTGTATTATTTTCATATTAAAATTAATGTTCTGAACTGGATCACTATTTTTCTCTCATCATCACTATAATATAACTAAGCTCGACATCCAATCGGGTTTGTCATGTGTAAGAGGAAATTCTGTCACGATTATCTTTAAAAATGAGTTTTAACTAGAATTAAATCTATATAATACGCGGGAGATATTTTTTTATGTTCCAGAAAATAAAGATCTATCATGATCGCTGTCATTCTGTAGATGCATCAATAAAAATTTGTCTTATACGAAAACTTTTATAATAACTTTCATTCATTTGAAAAACTGGTTTTGCATTATTCTCATCATGTATGAATTCAACTAATAGATCTCTATGTATATTGCATACGTTTCGTCACGTATAGTTTTTACATGACTTCTTGAGGCTACGAGCATCTTATTGTAATAAAATCTTCATATTCTCGTAGCAAGCTTTCAATATCATTATGCAGATTATTATTAACAAAAATGAACTCGAATTACTAATTTAATTTAGATTGAGAAGACACAATATATCTTTACAATTTCTTTGAATTTTCTAATAAAAATAAAACAAATAGTGACTTTGGTCCAACTTGTAATTCTTTCATTGTAGAATTATCATCTGCTAGAAGACCATTTACAAAAAAATATTGATTCGATGGAGAATAATGATATAAAAGTTCGAACTAGAAAGAAATTTTTTTTTATAAAATATACTCATTGTAGAAAGTCTTTTTACATACAACTGCACGTAATTCTCGAACTTTAGTCGAGGGAAAAACATTAAGAAAAATAGTTCCGCCATCTTTATCGATACCATATTGATCCCCATCGAGTTGAACGAGAATTCTATTATGCAAAGTAATCAATAAAAAACAAAAACGAAATTCTATCGTTTCCTTACTGAAATTGTTCTTCATTTTTTAACTGTGTAAATGCTTGTCCTTGAAGTCGAGCACCTTGTGAAGCAAATTGCATAATCATTCTAGTAGCTTCATCACTATTGCCTTGCTGTATATATTTACTCAAATTATGAATATTAGTTAGGATATCTAAATCAAAAATGAGTATAAAAGTTCTTATCTTCAGTAAGATTAGTGTGGCATAGAGTATTGTAAACTATCGTAGAAAAATGCTAGGGAAATATTATTCTCATTTATACAAAACGTATATTATCAATAGATTTTCAAGGATCTTACTTTTTCTCTCGAAGTTTACTGCAGCTGGAATTTTTGGTTCAATAGTTTCGTCAAAATTGATATGAATAGAATGATCATCAATAGTTTCTGAAGTTGTATTTGTAAATACGCTAGGATTTAGCATTTCGCATATTGCAGCAAATGTATTATGAAATTCCTGGCGTGATGTATCATGTGGCCATAGTTGATAAGTTCCATTTGAATGTTTGATTTCATCCGGTTCATTGTTTGATCTTCCAAAACGATACAGATCACTATTGGTTACAGGAAAATCAAAAATCACCTATAAGGAAGAAAAAACCGACATTTTCATTCAATAAGAATTGATAGATTGTTTTTACTTCTTTGTTATTTTCTATATCAATTGCCTTTAGTGAATATTGATTATTATCATCGTCGTAAGATAATTGTACCAATGATCGTTCGGAATAGTTACGTTGTGGAGCTCGACGATCATGTGAATTAAATTGAATAGCGCCGGTTGTGAATGCTAAAATACTCATTCGATCTGGAATAATAGAAGAAATTAATTTTTTATTATTTAAAAATGTAGTTTTTCTTTCTATCAAAATTGAATTTATTTGTAGTCGACTTTAATAATAATCAAACAACAAAATTTTTGTTAGTTGCTTAGGATGTTGCAGTTAAAAACAAAACAAATAATGAACCATCCTGAATTTGTAAGTCATTCATTGTTGATTCTCCATCCGCTAAATGACCATTAACAAAAAAATATTGATGAACTGATGGAAATTTATGTGTGTATTCAAACTATTAATAGAAATAAATTTAAATACTTAAAAAGCAAATAGAACTCATTGACTGACGAGGGCTCGTAATTCGCGAATTTTGGTCGATGAATAAACTTCCATATCTAGAGTGGCTTCATGGCTTATTATTCGTGGGTCGATACCATCAATTTTTATTTGAATTCTATATGATAAATTGATGATAAAAATAAACATGAATATTTGCATACTTAATTGTCTTATCGTCTTGTGAGTCCTTTACAGTATCAATGCGAAGTCGAACACCACTTGCTATTAAATCCTTAATCAGTTCAGCAGCTCTACTGCCTTTACCATTTTGTATATATGCACCCAAATTATGGATATCGGCGAGAATGGCTACAGAATTACATCAGAAAAATGAATCCTAATCAGAGAGTTGCATTTCTCTTATATGCATGAAATTCGTCAAGATGTCCATTGTTGTTCAACGAGCGAAGTAGCAGTGATACTAAACCCACATGTTTTGCCCGTGTTTACAAATGACTTATCATGTCTTGTCAAGAATTCGAATACAGAGTAGTAGAAGTTTCAATAAGAGTTACTCATATTGTGAGAAAATTCTGTTTTACTGGAGTGAAGAATAGTCACTGAATCGAAATAAATTATATTCTAGACAATGACACAAACGTTTGAACTAAAACTATGTGTAGTGGTTTCAGGAAAGAAAAATCATTCAAAAATGTTCATCTATCGCATATGCATGAGTAACACGCTAGAGAATATGATTTATATCCTTCATATTTTCAAGATACTCTCGATTGTTGTCAGTTATTATCTCGGCCTAATGGCTAAAATTATTCCTTTCATGTAGAGTTTGCATTAATAACTAGAATAAAACGGTCTAACTTTTTTCGTTGACTTTGCTTATTGTGTTCTGCAGTCCAGTCGGCGGTTTATTCTCAGTCGATCTGCCTGAATTGGTATCCCGTGATTGTGGGTTCACCGAATCCAATCTCCGAATACATTTGCGTAGGTTTTTATGAAAATCTTCACGTGACTCTCTTTTTAAAAATACACGGTACGTCCCATTTGGATGATCAATATTGTCTGCATCATTATCTGTGTTTCCAAATTTATATAAGTCAGATTTTGTTATAGTCAAATAGAAAATCATCTACAAAGCGATATTTAGTGAATCATTATATTTAGACATATTTATGATTACTTGGCTGTTATTTTCTACATCAAGAGCGCGCAATATATAACGACCAGTATCGTCTTGAAGTAGTTCGATTATAGATCTGTCTGAATAAGTTTGATTTTCATATTTTCGATTGCTTGCTATGAATCGAATGGAGCCGGTACAATATACTATAGATCTCATTTTTATCTAAAATGTAAAATAAAATTCATCATCAAGTAATTTCATATTGTTTCTCATCGAAAATATTTAGCAAAAAGACAAGCTTTACTAAAGAGATGAATTTTCATCAGAGAAAAATAATGATGATGATCATAAAACGGAAAATATTAAATTGAGAATAAACGCTTTTACTATAAGTTTCCAATATATTGTTGTCTGAAGTCAAAGATCATGTAAAACTAATTTCAAAATTAGTTCAGTATGCTAATCAATAACACTTGTCATGAGTGCAAAAACAAAGTATACAATAAATTAAAGTGATTCGTAGAGTGTTTTATTGATGTAGATAAAGCTCTCCTGTACGAATGAAAAGTCATATTTTGACAACACTTCTTTTCTTCTCAAATGGAAGTTTTCTATGTTTTTAAATCATAGCGATACATACTAATCCATTTAGAAATTTTCTTTGATCTTTAGAAATAATTAAATGCTTCAAATTTTTATTTCATTTTAGTCCAAACTTGCGTAACGAAAAGGCTGGAAAATTTTCTATTGATGAAATATCACCGCCATGTTTTTGAGACCTTCTTAAATCTCATTTACTTTAGTTCAACTGCTCAAAACATGCGCATGTTATATTTCGTGAAATAGAGCCCATAGTAGTGCATTCAATTATAAATAATAATTTCCATTAACAGAACGAACTTTCTCGAAGGATTTGAATTTCTGTGAATCAAGTTTTTTTGGAAATCGAAGATTTCCTACACAAGATAATATTTAGTCAATTATTGTATTCAAGAATTTTATACTTTGTTAATTCCCGTGTCACAAGTCAACAATGCATAATCCTGAAAGAAAAATCCATTCCAGTTGAAAAGTTGTCTTGCGAAAGAGCGTCAAAGGTACTCTTTGTCAGGTGACAAACAATGCATTTGGCTTGCTTATTATGTTTGTGGTAGGAAGAAGACTTCGCAATGAATCATCCATATTATTTCAGCGAGTTTTCCCACTTGGATGTTTTTATTTGATAAATTATTTATTTGAACAGTTACAAAGTATCCTTAGATACTATATGTAGATTGATTTAAACAGCTGTTTTTCAATTTGACATAGAGGGCTACCATTAACTTCTCATTGGTTAAAATCCGAAGTTTACGACTGTAGTGAGTGATCGTTAAATATTCTTGCTCGCTCATAAATTTGCAATCCAAAGAACAGCTATGTCTTCACATCTCTGGCCAACAATTGAAACATCAAAAGTTAATTCATTATGGTTTCGACCGTTACAACCAGGTAGAAGACAGTGTTTTTTTATACTCATTTTTCATTGGTTTTAGTATTTTTTCAGTACGAGAAGAATCAAGTTTAGCTAAATTTGAAGAATTACTTGAAAAAGATCGACGACATTATATTGAAAAAGGTATTTAGTTTTCAATTGAAATTCTATTGATTAAAATTTATTTTTAATGCAGGTGTTAATTTACCATTTCATGGACGAGCAGAAATGGATAATGCTGATGTGAGAATTTTACACAATAGAGAAAGAAGAAAAATGTATGAGACTTTGTTTCTAGGATGATGAAGATGCAGATGAAGCTGAAGAAGAAAGTGAGATTGGCGAACCAGATGATGAAATGGATGCACAACAAGGTCCGGGATCACCTGGAAATGCAATCGGTACTGGAGTACCACCACATGATGCTTAAATATATTTGTATCTAGAATGTTTGTTTTTTTTAATAAACGAAACTTTCTTTTTTAAAACCAAAATAATAGTTATTACCTATATATTTTCAGATATGGCGTCAAGATATCGGTAGAAAAAGATGATGAATTATCAAATTGTTTCACTCGTTCTTTTTCTAGAAGTGATGTTTCTGTAAAATTGGTACGAATTCAATTGTCCACAAATAGTCCAGTAGCTAATTATGATCGTAATGTGACAATTGGAATGCCAAGAGACTCCGAGACAAATACAACATATCTTCGAGTTGCCGTAAATCAAAGGGTATATCCTTGTTGTATTCAGCTACGAAAACGCTTTTGCATCTGTGGAGTTCGTTGAAGGAAATAACTTTTATGAGTTCAGCGTGAAAAGTTTTAAACTAAACATTATTGAAAATTTAGTTTCGTCTTTTGTTAGTCGATTTTTAACGAAGAACTCGATCATTTTCGGTGGCTTGATGATGCTTCCACAGATGGAATTGCAGTAATTAGTACACCATCAACTAAAATTATTATTCTGTATGATGCAACAAACGCAACAACATCTCAATTTTTCAAAGATATGGAAACATTTCTTAGGCAAGGTATGCTTTAAGCAAATGTATTTAATAACTTTCTCATAAAGCAAGCATTTATATATCGTCACTGGAAAAAAAATTTCATTTTTATTTAAAAAAAAAGATTATACTGATTATCCAATTATATTTCTTCGTTATAAATATCTGAAAAATAGAACGTTCTAGTTTTTATTAATTATCTTATTTTTAGAACCAGCAGAACAATCTCCTCATTCAGACACACAAGGTATCGATGATTACATTTAGAAAATTATAGAGAAGAATTTTTGCATTGTTTCAATAAAATAATTTTATCTATTGGCGACAATCATGAAGAAATCAAAACACGCTTGAGTTGAACAGATCGCATTTCTCCTAGGTTAGTTAGCTGACGGTAATTCTATGAAATATAGAAAAGCATTAATGATTTATCTCACAAGACTATTCATTCAAGTTAATGAACTAAGTAAAATGTATAAATAGTTCATTTTCGATGCATTCAAATACAGAAATAGCTAATTCATTTTCTTTTATCTGCAGTAGGTAAACTAGTTCGATTGAAAATATAGATTTCTAAAATGAAATACACAGTACTCGATGAGTATAATTAGAAACAAGATCATCCGCATCTACCAGTTCATATTTCATTGATAACCACGATGGTCACTCATAGAGAATACCAGATCTACAATTGAAAGTAACCTTTCATGCGTGCAGACATTAAAACTTATTTTAGTTGTATTAACATACATTTTCCATTATATATATATATATATATATATAGGTCAAAGAGAATTGGCTATGCAAAGCCTCGTCTCTTGTATTGAACAAGGCTCTTCTATAGGTGCTGAAACTGCTGCAAAATATTTAGCAAGATCGCGAGCGAACATTGAATTTAATTTGAGCAGTCCTAATGATAATGCAGATCCCAAAAGCTCAATCACACCTTCAGCGGCAGTGTCATCTAATGTTCTTCAGTTAGTTTTGCATTATTTGCTTTTCTACTATTTTAATCTGAATATTTAGATTGACACTACGCATTGAATGCCATTTGGATAGAGAACCGTTGGTTGGAACTATTCATGTACGTTCTGGTACTGAACTTCGAGTATTGAAAGAAGAGGTTTGTGAATATGAAATCTTTAAAATGTTTTGTTTTCTAAAAGAATTCTTCAATTCGTATTTTAGATCCAAGCTCAAACAAATATTGATCGTAGAAATCAATATTGGTACGCTTTTGATCGATTTATGATCGCTGATGATTATGTATTCGGATCGGCAGAACCAGTAGTTCCACTTCGTCCGAAAAATGCTCCACGGAATAAAACTGAAACTCCAACCGAACCAATTCGCTCTGGCGATACTCTTATTATGTATATTGCACAAATTCAACCATACACATAAGAAAACTGATGAATTTTTATTTTAAAATCAATATTACCGGAACTTTGATTCATCTTTTTTCAATTTATTTGCTAATAAATTTATGCCTTTTTTTTGTGTACAAGAAAAGTATTTAAATTGATTTAGAAAAATATTTTCTTTTCCTCGAAGATGGCTGTTCATCGTCGTCAATTAACAACCGATCTTAATTCTCAGTTAACAAAAATATCGTTGCCATATCAATGTCGTAAACTGCTGTTGTCATACGGAGTATGGAATTCATCATTAAATATGATTGAAATAGTTCATCGACATCGTTCAGCTACAAAATGTTTTCTGTCAATGGGATTTATGAAAAATTCAAAATTATATATTTATCCTGAGGAAGCAATTTTTATGATGCAATGCTCATTATTACAAGTATCCATAAATAACCTAGAAGAAAAAAATGCCATTCCTATATCACTTACTGAAGCATATTCATTATGGTTTAACCAGCCACGACTAAATATTAAACATCTCCATGTTTATCAATATTTAACAAGAATTGGATTTACTCTAATTCGGCATCGAACAGATAGAAGCATGATTGAAGCAGAAGAAAATTTATCAAATAAGAATATTAAACGAAAACGAGATGAATACGAAAACGAAATAATCGAACCTCCAGAGGAAGAACAACAACATCAACATGAAAACTATACTTGCCAGGTAATTAGAAATGCAAAAAGAAACATATTGTGCCAGAATATATTGAGTTAAACCAATGAAATCTATTAGAAAGTACTTAACTCTGTATAGATGAGTAATTTTCTCAAGAATTTTTTTTCACGGAGAATCATAAAGCAGTTCTTTCTTTTCATAAACGAAACAGTTTGATTCTTTAACATAAAAATGAGTTGTTTTCCTTACGTTTCTCTCAGCGATATCATTTTTAGCATAAAAACGTTAACATAACTAATTACATAAATGTCTTTGTGAATAGGTGCATTTATCATCGGATTGTCAACGACAATGGTTTCCAAACTATACTGATGATCCCCCTTTAGATATGAAAGTTTATCCTCGTTTATTATTTCCTGATAAATTACTACCGATACAAATTGATTGGGTTCCATCGGATTTCAATTTGAAAGTTTCCAATGTTCAATTGTCTATCTATGAAAATAATAACTCATCGCCACGTCCATCGTTTTCTCTACTTCGTTCAATCGATCTTCAATCTCATCGAACAATCTATCAACGTTTATCATCGTTTCGCTTTCATTCAAATCAAACTGTTCAACCATCATCATCATCATCCGATATATTTTTCGATATGTATAAATCCAAAAAAAGTTTTCGTAAAAGTCAACCAGGCGAACCTGATTATTACATACAAATAATAGATGGCGACGATGAATTTAATTTTGAAAAAACCTATCATCAACAACAAACAGACACTTTAACCGCTATTATTCATAGTGGTGATGTTTCTTTTTATTCAATTAAATCATTCGATCCAATAGGAGCATTTCAATGACTTAAATTTTGTTTTCATTTTCTAGATGTTTACAATTCAGTATTGGACGATAAGTTTAATAACAGGTGTACTGATTCTTAATTGGCTTCGACGACGATTTCAAACCTTCCGATATCATGCTATTGCACGTCAACGTGCACAAGCAAAACGAACAGCTCGTGATAAACGTCGAGAACAGTTGTTAAACCTTCTACGAACAAAATATTCAAAACATTTGCCTGAACGTAGAATTGCCGAACGAATATCCCAATCAACAGCAGTTGAATTATTAGATGGCCTGCATAAGAAAGATTTTACTTACACACAAGTCACACTTGTACTTTCTTTGCGCGCCCTTAAAATCGGACAGACGCTTGATTGTACTACTGAAGAGTTTTTTGATCAAGCACTTGAATATGCTGAAAAATTAGATGAAAATTACAATGATGAAGCTGAAGTTTTACTTAAAGGTATACCCATTAGTTTAAAAGATCAAATTGATCAACAAGGAGCAGATTCTTCAATGGGAATAACTATGAGAAATTTTCAGCCAGCATCAAAAGATAGTCTGATCGTTGAATTACTTAAACAGCAAGGTGCATTTCCTGGTTTTGTACGTTCAGCAACTATACAAGCAATGATGTTACCGGATACTGAAAGTGAAACTTATGGAGTAGCAAACAATCCTTACGATTTAACACGTACAACAGGTGGCAGTAGTGGTAAATAATTTGTTTTACATAAACAATTAATTATGATAATACTCAAAAAAAAAATTCTTTTGCTAGGTGGTGAAGGAGCATTGATCGCTTCTCGCGGTTCTCCTATAGGAATCGGTACAGATATTGGCGGAAGTATTCGTATACCTGCGCATTTCTGTGGCATATTTGGTTTTAAACCTACACCAGGACGTCTTACAAATAAGGGTGCATGCAGTCCTAGTGCTAGAAATGAAATGGGCCAATTAAATATTCGTGCAACTGCTGGTCCATTAGCTCGATGTACAGATGATCTTGTTCTTGTTATGCGTTCATTCTTGCAAGAACACATGTGGCGTAACGATCCTGAATTAATCAGACAACCGTGGCGAAATGAACGTTTTATCGATAAAAAAAGATTGACTATTGGTTTTTATACAAATGATACTTGGTTTCCGGCTGCGCCTGCTTGTATACGAGCCGTTAACGAAGCAGCTGAAGCTCTTCGTAAAGTTGGTCATACTGTGATTCCATATACACCAATTGATTTACCGGAAGCTTTACGTCTTTTTCTCGGTATCATTGGAGCCGATGGTAATCGTCATTTACTTGAATCATTAGAAAAAGAACCAATCAATTCGCTTTATAAACAACTGTTTCAAGCATCAAGACTTCCTAATTTTCTTCGCCCTTTATTAGCGCGTCTAATGCGTATTTTTGGTGAGCGACGCACTGCTCATGTTGTTCTATCAGTAGGTTCAAAAACAGCCTATGAATATTTTGATTTAATTATCGATATGCAAAAATATGTTCAAAAATGGTTAGATGACCTTAAAAGCAATAATATAGATCTACTTCTCGTAAGTAATAATAGAACTTCGTAGGTTTATTTTTCCTTTTAAAATTAAATAGACACCAGTTAATGGTTTACCAGCATATCGTCATGGTCAATCCGGTCATTTATTTCATTCGTGTAGTTATACGTTACTTTTCAATATTCTTCACTTCCCAGTTGGTGTTGTACCAGTAACATTAGTCCGAGACGATGAACAATATTATGAAGATATTGGCAACTTAAATAATGACATGGTTACATCTCTTGCTAAAGACGTATGCCGACAATCGGCTGGACTACCTATTGGTGTTCAATTGATTGGTTGGCCCAATGATGACGAACGTGTTTTAGGTGTTATGAAAGAACTTGAAACAACAATCGGAAATCGCTCATCGCCCATACCAAATTTGGCTAACAACATTGACATTTATGCAGATTAAAGCATTAATCAAAAATCTTGCTGCATATAGACAATAGATAAACTAATTTATTTGCAATTGATATCAATTCTTCGCGCATCTTTTTTATTTATTTTTGTCATGCATAGTTTAGATGATATTATTAACATTGTAATAAATACAGTAAATATTATATTCCGGCAACGATCGACTTTTCATAAGCGTAGTCAATAATGGATAATTTAAGTTTGCGCCTGATCCATCTATAACGCCCTATATATATTTTATTCGATGCGAAATAAAATAATATAATGATATTTGAAACGAAAGAAACCATCATAGCGTCGCAAAGTGTACCATCTAAATAAAAAATCGCATTTTTCATCATCTGTGTGATATCAAGTTTCTATCTACTTAGATTATTTGTATGTCAATTTAGATCTAGTTTTTGTTTTTAATAATACGCATAGAGCAAAAATAAAATACACTATGAATCAGTACCCTCCATTATTTTTGCACATCACATTTATATGGGTATTCTGTGTAGATTTTGTTTTTCTTTCCTCTCGCTTATGTGTTTCGCAACGTTGTCGCAACACTGTGAAAAGTAGTAGGCTAAAAACAACTATATAACAAAATAGAAAGATTTTGGCAATATTCGTTCAATTTATTCGTGCAAAATTATCTTGCTTCGACGTATTGTTCTCCATAATAATTACATTATTGTTTAAAATAACGTAAGTAGTGAAAAAAACGTTTTCTCCTTATGAATCATGTGTTAAGAAGAGGTTTATTACGTATTCCATGATTGGTGTAAAAGTATTTGTCTTTCGAATCTACCGAAAACTTGTATTTCGAAAAATAGTTATTAAGCAAACAAGTAGGAATATATAATTTAAGCACACCCCACCCTCGACGCATCGGCGTATAGTAGCTAATGCAGATCACTCTATTGAAAAAGTGATTTTAGACTTTTTCTGTAAATTCTAATAAGAGAAAAACATTAGAAAACATCGAGTAGTGACAGTATCATGTTCTATAAAGACTTCAGTTTTTATCAGAAACAAAAATGAGAGTTCCAGAATTTAATCTTGATAAAATGAAAATTATAAGTTTACACAAGTTTAAGCAAAATTTTTAATCAGGAAAAGCGAATTGAAATTTATTTAATTTTCCCGTCACTGCTGATTTGTGGTTTTTTTAAAATATGTTGATTAGTTTCATTTAAAGTATGTGATCAAGTGAATAATCACGTACGAGTGCCCTCTCTGGAAACGTAATAAATTGTTAAGAATAATAAATAGACAAGAGTACGAGCATGAAGCAAGCTGGACAGATATTCGAATGTTATCATATGCATAGGCGTGTGTATAAAGTAGTTTAGTTTTCTTATTTCTTTCGTAAAGAATTAAAGTTTCACATGAATTTGAGCTTGATGCTCGAAAACTAAATTGTAATACTTGTAAAAGAACGATAGACTTAGTTTTTAGTCAGCAGTTCCAAACGATGTCAGTTGAAACATATCGTGTGTGTCTCTACCTTATTCGTCATGCTCAATCCGAAGGCAACGCTGCTTCCAATATTATACGTGGTCGAGATGTGTCCTCTCAATTGACACCACTGGGATTCGAACAAGCAACATTATTAGGCAGCTATCAACTGTAAATATCCATGATTATTTAATTTTTCTGTTTCTTTCTCACGCGTTAGGTAAACGATTTAAGTTTCAAAATGTGAAATTCAACTACATGCTATGTTCATCAGCTGTTCGTACGATCCAAACGGCGCATACTGTATTGGCAGTTCTTAATTTAAACAAATCGAAATTAATTGTAACTCCTGAACTCTTAGAGCAATCTCAGGGCAAATGGGAAGGCTTAGATCGTAAATCACCTCATATACTAGAAGCAATTGCAGAAATGAAAAGACAAAATATTGTTTTTTGTGCTCCAGAAGGTGAATCATTAGATATGGTTCAAAAACGAGCTATAGCTGCTCTAGAACCATATGTCGAACAGGCAAAACAAGAAAGTATAGTTAAGAATCGAAAAATAACCATTGTCATATTTGCTCATGGTGGCGTAATACAAAGTCTATTACAATATTATCTACAAAGTAATATGCGTGATGCCTGGCTGATTCGGCAACATAATACTGCCATTAATGAAATTATCTTAAATGAAGATGGGGTCTCCTTGGTAAGAGTGAATGATTATGGTCATTTAACATTTTTAATTTCAGAAGAGACANAAAGATTGAAAGAATAGAATTAATCAGAATAATTCAACACTTCTAATCAGAACTGTAACGAATTAATAATGACCGATTGAAATAACATAAAATCGCATTCATACCACCTGAATTTAGATAAATTTATAATGCTTAACGGTTTGTGCCTTGTCTTTAATAAGTTTCCTTCAAATAAAATAAATACTTGATTGTGCTTATGCATCCCTATTTTCTATAGTCGATTTGCTGTAAATTCTTCAACGTTTCGCTTTATTCTCTATTAAAAAACAATTTTGAACTCTAAGCATTAGAGAATTTCATCTGTCACAGAAAGTCCGTTTCAATTTTGAACAGAAACAACATTTAACGTGCCAGTAAAAGAGACGATTTGAATTTTTGCTCTGTGAAACAACTGTCACAACGATGATTCGTTTCAAATTTTAAGAAACGTCGTTCATTAAGATTTTTCTCATCAACTGACTTTGTGCTTTTTTCTTTATTTAACTTAATTTTAAAAAAAGAGTTCATACAAAAAGATAAATCTGTATTATAAAAAATCACAAATAGAAGAAGTAAATATGTACTAATCAATTATCATAATATCATCATCGTCATCTATTGATACTGTTGCCGAATTATGAGTTGTCATTGCCGAGTCTATTGTAACTTTACTTTCAGTTTTATTTTCACCATGTTTTATTACTTGTTGTTGTCGTTTTTGTTCCGCCATTGTATTTTTAATTTGTTCTCGAACATTCTCTTGCCGTTTTTGTAAAATGAATGTTACTTGTTTCGGTGGTTTAAAGTCTTTTCTTCGAAGCCATTTATCAATAGCCTAGAAAAGATACTGAAAAAAGAACTAAATCGTTTTTCCTTTTTACTTGTTTAATATCTTGCCGAAATTTTTCAGCTATTGTTGCAAATTCATCTGGTTTAACTTGACGGCGTTTATGATCTTTAAGAACTTCGTTATAATAATCTTTGATTTGTTGAAAATTTAAATGTTCAGATTGTCGATTTTCAAATTCATTTTTTAAAAGTTGCAATTTCGTTTGTAAAAATGCTAGTTCATTTTCGAATGCTTTCGGCAAGTCAGGCTTAATGCATTGATGAAAAAGACTAAATTCGCGTGAACAATTGATACGAGCTAGTTTTTCTAAATCAGCTGCTTGCAAAGTACGTGATGTAGACACGACTGGTTTTTTCGATGAATTCGATGTTCTAGCAAATAGATCAGAACGAGGCCGAGCATCACGAGCAGTGCTCGTTGGCTTCGAAAGTGTAGCTGGCGGTTTGACAAGTTTTGGTGTCTTTGGCTTTGGAGGAGGACGAACACGAACAGGCTTTGGTGGCTCGAGACCTTGAATCAAAGAAACATAAAGTATTGACAACAACAATAACAGAAAAAAAGCACGGCAAGGATAACTATACGTTTTTGAATTTCTCGTGTTTCACATTTAGTAACTCGTTTGACTGCTCTTTCTTTACGCGATGGAAATTTAATGCTAAAGCTCGGTGTTGCTGTAGGTGCCATCTAAAGTAAGACAGCAACAATTTAGATTATTCAAGAGAAGAGAAGAAGAAAGAAAAGTATTTCGACAATAATATTTAAAAAGAAAAAGAATAAAATATACACGTTACCACTTTTACGTTTCTACTTGGCTACGCAATCGTAAGCGAACGCGTAGTAAATACACATGCATACTATAGACGTACACATGTACCAACACGAAAGAGCCTTATTAAATAGGCAACTAGGCCAATGAGTACAAAACTCTATCTAGTCGTGAAAAATGTTTTCGACAGACTAAATTTTCAATTTATCATTACCATATCTGTCTTTAATATGTTGCATCATAAAGATTTTTGGGTAATTTCTAAAAGTTATTCATTAAAATTCAATTCGAAAAATGACAAACTTACATTGAAAACGACTGCGTAGCGTATATATATATATTTATTTTTTGTTCTACTCAGTTTGTGAACAGCGTTCTTTTGGTCGACAGACTGACGATAGGAAGGAAGCAAGCAGCTATACTCCTTTATGCGACTAGAAAAAGAAATGTACGAACGTACGAGTGACTGTAGTATTGCTCCTATATGCAGCCTTGAAAGCGCACAACAAAAGAAATGGGAGATGTTTGACCTCTTATCAAAGGAAAGAGAAAAAGAAAAAAGATTCATAAGAAACAAAAGTCTACTGAGCTAGTTACGTCGATTAAAGACGTCCTGGTTTACAACCACCTTACAATTGTGCACAAAAATTTCGCCATCTGTCGTGTCGTCTCCAAGTATTTGTTATTGAATCAAAGTCACAAATAATCAATAATTTGTAACTGATAGAATTAGTGTCATGAGCGAGCATTGGTAGTGACTTCGTCTCAAAAAAAGTACCAGTTGAAAGAAATTCTTCATTAGTAGCAAAAAGACTGTATTTCGTGATCTTAAAGAAAAGTTTTCATATCAAAATTTTTGCTAGAAGATATTCTATCTGAAGTCAGCGAGAATCTATCGATGATTGTAATGTTTTAGCCAGCAAATATGTTGCAGAATGTTCGTTCTAGTGGACTCTGTCTAATAAAATACAAATGGTTAGTAGATTAATTCAATGTCACTAAAGCTGCTCATCCAGTTCAACAAACGCACTAGTATTTAATTAATAATAAATGCAAATGAAATCAAAATCTACTATTTTTTTTATAGACAAACAATGAAGAAGTGTAAATTCCGCGATATGTGAATCGAAACAATAATAGAATATCTCTATCTACACGTTTAGTTTATATTAGGCTACGGAACCTGATGTAAAAATGGCAGTACGTTGCGATCTGATGATAGTTTATTTGATGAAGCTCATTGCATTCTTGTTGAAAAATTCAACTTTGTAGGGCTACTTCCGTGTTAAAATAAAATTCTATTCTTGATATACAACGCTTTTGATTAGCAGATTTCAATAAGAGAATGTCATGAATATTATCTTGAAAATTTAGTCTCTCAACTGTTTTTGATATCAGATTATAGTATTGAACATCAAATAGATCTATTTTAAATCTAGTTAGAAATTTTGCTTATGCTGTTTTTGATGAAGAATAGTACGATGATTTCACATCGGTCTACTCCTTGGCATGTATGAGAGAATGGAAGCAGAGCTGGAACCGGTAAGAAATCCATAAACCGGCCGGACATAAATTACTCTCGAACCGGTGAAATTCCGGCAAATCGGAGAACAACTGATGGAGTTAATTCCTTGAACATTGTTCCAGATAGCCAAAATACGGTAAAAACTGATAGAGTGAGTTCCAGCAATGATATCAATTAG
>OENM01000658.1:40820-58315 GCA_900239745.1 Rotaria magnacalcarata
ATATATATATATATATTGATAGCACAATTTCATTATATCTACCTCATAGAAAAATTTGTAAAACATTTTTTTAACAAAAATAGAGCTAAATGAAGATAGTTATTTTAAAATTTCAACCGGTGATTTTCCGGTATTTACCGGCCCGGTTGACTTTCCGAACCGGAACGGTTCCAGCGCTGAATGGAAGTGATTTCGAAAAGGCAATTGATGAATTAAATGGATAGTAAATCTGGTGCGAATCATGGCGCTTCCATAGTCCTTCGAAAGGTCTGTTTCTGTTCGTCTTTCTTTCTTTCTTTCTGGGTACATGACACGAGGATTTGTAAAAAACGAAACTCAATCAATATTCATTTAAGTATGGGGGCGCTAATTCAAGATTGAATTGATGTTAGCTTTCTTGTTTTTAGCGTCAAATTGTACATGAATCAAATAAAGGGAATAAAGCGATCAATCGAGCGTATTCATTGGAAAATTATTGATAAAGCTGTCTTACTAAGGGAAATTTTAACTTCGAGAAGATGATTTACATATCGTATGAATAAAAGAGTCTCATCATCGATCGCAGAAATATTCATTGACTTTTGTTTTTGAGACAGGCCGTGTTTCAATAATCGAAATGCAAAGCTTTACGATTCATTTCTTAATCAAATGCAATTCAAATGTTATTTAATTTCATTAAATCAACTCTGCTGCGTAATAAATTCAGTTCATTGAGGCATTCCCAGAAAAATACAAATGGTACGCCTTATTTCGGATGTATTCAATGACAAACTTCCGACAACTTTGAAATTCAACTCTTCTGCGAATTCTTTCATTATATTTTCCGACTACTCCAATGCTTTTTTAAAATAAGAATTTCTGTTTACTTTGAAGAAAAACTATACATTAGCCCCCAAGTAGCTCACATAGGCATACTAATGTCGCAGAGGTATTTTTTCGAAAAGAATCGAAGAAATATTGTGGTTATGGCCGAAAAATCTTACAGCTATTGAGGAGGGGAGGGTCACGAAGAAGGTTTCACACTATTGGTTAGATGCGCCCTCAAATAATTGATGTTTCGAATGACGAAAGTCGTACTTCCGTTTTCGAATAATATTAGTAATATCGGTGAAAAATTCTTCAGTTTTTCTCATTATTACGTATTTAAATAAAATTCATTTGACCTCCTTTATAAAAAAAAAGCAAGTTTTGATTATTTACTTTATTTTTATTTGTGCGATAAGAAAATTGTTGGGAATGACCAACATGAAAAGTATCTTTTAAAATATCCGTTAATATATTGTTATTCCTTTACTAAAAAGTATCACAAAGAGCTTTGAAAACTATTTTCATACTGAACTAACTATAATATTGTTGTATACATAGATTCACACGGCTAGTTTTCAGCAGCGTCACTTTTTTCCTTCTCATTCTGCAGCAAGCATATGCACCGCATGATTAATACGAAGGATTATCTAACTTCCTAGTTTCCTTTAGGTAGAAGAAAAAATAATGCCGTAATTTTGCTTTGATATAAAATCCAATGTTTATTAGCTCTATATTTGAGAACATCATTTTTATTGCCCACAAACGAACTGTTCAATCGCTATGGCTGAGAAGTATGACGACAACGATCCCCATGACGATGAAAATGCAATGCTGACAGCATACGAAGAGTTGAGAACAACATTGAAAACTCCTGAAAATCCATTGACAGAAGCGAATCTATTGAAATCCGGAAATTTCGATATCGATGATTATACGAATATCACGCACTCATCGTCAGGTACTTCGTCGATTGCCGACATCGACAATATTTTGAGACTATCGGAAAATTCTCATGAAGTGCTGTTCGATCATCATGAATGGGAAATCTGCGATCCATCTTCAAATAGAAAACGTCCTCCACGACAAAGTGAATTTCTTCAACTTCTTTTAGAAAATTCACGTTATTCTTCATACGTATCATGGGTAGATAAAAGCCAAGGTTTATTTCGAATTCTTCGACCAGAACGAGTGGCTGATCTATGGAGAAAAGTGAAGTGTCGACAAACTCAAGGAAAAATGAGTTATGAAACATTTGCAAGAGGCGTCCGATATTATTATGGAACAGGATTGATGATTAAAACCAATAAAAAGTATACGTTCTGTTTCAAGCAATCAACACAGTGATACTGTAATTTGAAAGTAGATATTTTTTTCTCAGTAACATTTTTCCAATAAAAATTTGGACTAAATTCGTTAGTATGAATACAATATATAATTAGTTTTTTTTTTAAAGGATCAACTTCTAACAGGTCGAAACGTATGCAAGTTTATCAAAATATTTCTGTGAATAAATCAATACAAAAAATGTCGCTGGCCATATTGAAAAACGAACTCGTAGAGTCGACGATTAACACTAATTGAGAGCAACATGCTCGCTAATTTACTTAAAGACTACGCTAAATTTCTGATCAGTCACTCTAATAAAACATTGACTTTAAAGGCAATTTACTTTAGTGACGTATTAATTCAATAGCAAAGAACTAACATACACAGGTACAATCATGACATTGAGAGAAACTACATAGATTCACAGATATTAGTTTTTTTTTCTTATACGAGTTTCTAAGTTTTTGCTAAGTTTGATAGCAACTTTTACGCACTGAATAAGTTTGAGTTACTTATTTTAATTCCCTACAAAACAAATGAACTCTTGTAAGAAGTTGAAACTTGGTAAATAAAAATTAATATCGGCATTGAACCGATTCTAGGGATTTTCCTTTTAAATTAAGAAAACAAAATTATTTTCATATGACTTGATTAAAAGTTGCCATAGAAATCAACGAAAACACTTGGAGTCATTTTTAAGACTGTGATAACCTATAAGTACGCAGATAAGTAATACTTCCTTTTTCTATTTATTCTATTACCAGCTGTCTACATCGATAAGTACGATTTGTCACAACGATCAATTGCTTATTACTGAAAGAGAAATTATAGTGACAGTGTTTTACTTTGAATCATGATAAAATTACGATTTACTTATAAATATTCGTTGCAAAATATAATATGGCTGAGTGAAAATTGTATCGTCTATATGAAATGGCATACTGCATAAGCGATTAATCAATAAATAATTCGCTGAAATCACATTCAGTAATATACGATATTCGAATGATCATAAATTGTTATGAGGAATGGATAAATAATCAATGCCTTGAGTCATATCAATAATATCAAGAGAAAAAACACCTGATATTTGCTATAAACATGATTATGAAAAACAAGTACTCATTCACTTCTTCTTTCGTATCGATGCATCGAATACATCATGATTATTTTAAAAAAACTGCCAAGTCATAGTCGCATGATAACTTGATACGAGTGTTTTTCGAATCATAAATCGCCAGTAGGTTTGTACAAAAATTAAGCGAAGAGAAATATGATTTTTATTGCTTGGAAAGTACAAATAAATATTGATCACGTATGATAAATAAAAAGCAACTGAGACGTGCTTACGAACAAGCACAAAAGATGTCAGACTCTACTACTTTTACTATGATACCAACTTCGATGAAAGATTTTTGTTATAAAATATAGATCATCAATCATAAAATTTCCTTTTTGTTCTCTGCTACATAAACATGTCATCGATTTTTATTATTGTTGTCGTAGATTAGAAAAAAAGAAAGGATTCTAACGTGAAATATACGCTCGTTGCTCATTTTTATGATACCTATCATATCAAGATAAAAATAGTAAAACAATCTCTTCCGTTTTTTGCAAATATAAATAAAAAACTCGATAATCATCATGATGTGTATCAAATATAGTCAAGCACAAGAAACTAAACATATTCGATACAAAAACTCGTTAGCACTTTTCGAATTCCAAAACATTAGAATTGTTCACAACGTCAACTTTACCCGCCTTTTAATGCACACTCAAAAACAAGCACTCATTTGAAATAGAAATAAATAGCTTATTCATAACGTCGTCAGCTACATTTAATATTGAATTACGCCCATAACTTATTTTTATATTTGACGCTATTCTGCTTTTGTGGAATTTTATTGAACGCCAAATGCACGAATAACTACCTACTCCAACTATTATATGAGCGAAAACAAGCTGACTTCATAATCGATCGAGTAATTAATTGCATAAGGGTTTGAGATTTGTTTTTACTTGTTATGATTCGAATTTCTACATCTATATCTAGTTTATTTTTGTTCATCCTTCATAAAAAAATAAATAATTTGAAAAAAAATAAGCACAAGAACGCCTCAATATAAAACAAAGAAAATCAGGATTAATTTTAAACGAAGAAAAAAAACATATATATATNCGAAAAAACATCCAATTATTCATGTAATCGTCCTCATCATCGTCATCATCATCGTCTTCGTCTTCGTCATATTCATGAGTTGTTGAATAAGCAGCTAAATTAAGATAACTACTTGGATTCGTATTACTTGTTTTTGTATCAGCTTTCCATTCAACTCGACAAAATGGACAAGTAACTGATTCACGCATAGATACTTTTGCTTGACGCCATTGTTCAAAACAATTTTTATGCATGTTATTTCCGCATGATTTTGAACAAAATATGACATTATTCTTATCATTTATCATCGATTCATAACAGATAGGACATTCGTCTTCGTTTGTAATTGTTTTTTGTTGAATTGTTTTGGGATTTATGATCACATCTGGATCACCTGTTTTAGCATGATAGGCTTCACGAATCTATTCGAAAAATGAAATAGGAAAATAAAAATCAATTCTATGCGTTTTCTTACCGATTGTTCAGCAAGAATATATGAACCATTGTATTGTGCATCAGCTTTTGAAAAAATTTCGTTTAATTCATTTGTAACTAATGCTTGTTGATAGAGCAATGGAGAACTACGACTAACTTTAAGTACACGATGTAAAACAAATATGATATGTTTGCATAGATGACCTTTAGCATAATCAGGACCTGTAAAATAGAGGAAAAAAACGAAGTTCTCTTATAATGATCGAAATAATCGAAACTTACAAGTACACGATGGAACATGAGTAATAATAACTGTATAAACATTAGCTGTATTTCCTAATACTTTATACTCTCGAGACACAATTTCATTCGATGATTTTGTTGCAGCAAGTAAATAAAGTCGTTGATGTAAAGCGCGTTCAATACGATCACGTATAGCAGACGACATAGTTTGACGATATCGGCGGAGTCGTTTTTCAGGCACAACCTTTTGACGTTTTGATGATGTTGGACTCAGTTGATTTGCTTCGTTGTCGCTTGTAGTTCGAGCACTTTTACGTTTTGATGATGATGGACTTAATTCGCTTGCTGGATTTGCTTCATTTTCTGTTGTAGTTTTAGCATTTGTGCGTTTTGACGACGATGGACTCAGTTGATTTGGTTCATTGTCGACAGGTGCTGTTGTAGCCCGAGAATTTTTACGTTTACCTGCTACACGTTGTCGAATACTCATTTTCGTTGTAATTTCCTCTCGATCGAAATTGGTATAAAGATGGTTATGGCGCCAATCGAGAGATGCAAACGTGTTTTATACAATCGAATGCTTTCTCTCTTTCTCCGCTATACGATATTATAGCCGGACGAGGTCAAAGAAAAGGAGAGGACGAAAGCAGATGCTTTTACTTTTTCCATACAGTGAATGAACCGATCAATCTAGAGAAAATCAAGTACACGTGTTTTTATTTCTCGACAAATAAATGTTAGAAGCGTGTATTGAACGTCCACAAGAGATAATAAAATATTGTCGGACAAAATGCGACAGTCAATCTGTCAATAGTTTCTAGTGTTTATTTTCTATCATTAAGGACTTCTTTTAATCTACTGAGAGATTGTAAATCGGTATTGAAGAAAATAGCTTACTCGGTAAACTCTTCAATTTATGAAAATTCAGTCGAACTCCAAAAACAAAAATTACTAAAATGATAAACTCAAAGAGTTTCAATGAATTTAGACGACATTGACTTAGAGGTATCTTCTATGAAACAAGAGTTAACTAAAATGCTTCACTTCTTCTTGATAATAAGATGATCTGATAAGAAATCAACTTTTCCATTCTATATTCTATTGATTCTTCGATCAGTTGAAAGTATGTTTAAGTCCATTCGAAATATGTCAATGCAGAAAAAGTTCTTAGTTGAAAATTTGAATCACTATCTTTTCCCAATTCAGATTTATACATATCCAATGAAAGTAGTAGCACCGCTATACTTTTCAATCTAATGTCAAACGATCTAGTCATTTTTAAATTATAAAGAATTGCCCTTATAATATTCCCAATAAAATAGTCCGTCTCATATTTCTTTCATCTTCAACAGAGAATCCAAAGCATAAAAATGAATTCATTTTATATGGTTTTCAATTTTACGTTCTTTTATTAAAGAAATGTGTTACGCCAGGAGTAGAAATTATTGTTGCGTATAGAGCAATTAAGGAGAGGTTTATTTATTATAATAAATGTATAGTGAGATATTATATATATATATATATATATCAAAACCAATCTCAGACAAAGCTGAAACAAATATGTATCATGAAATTTTCAATTAATAATTGTAATATTTTTCATCATCGATTGGTATCATTGGGATTCGATCATTTACTCGAAATAGTATTAAACCACTGAACTATTTATTTTTTAACAGACCAAACGACTCAATAGATAGACGGTGATTCATGATTCACTGATGATATGTTCAAGCGATCGACTGTGTCTCCCTCTATTTTCGATTGTTAAATTAAAAGAAATCGTTTATTTAGTAAATTGTCATTCTTAGAATCAATTGTCTTTTACTCATTAAAAGCATTTCATCCGTTAGAAATTTATTTTATTCGCCTATTAAGTTGGCTATTGATATGGATATAAACATAGTGATGGTAGCATTCGACAGGTTTATTGACGCATAAATACTAATGGGAGCGGTTTTTAATACTCTACCGTTAAGTGAAACTGAAAATCTATCCAATATATCTCCCAACCGTGCTGATTGGTTAACTAGTCATGCAGATGCAACTGGACTTGCTGTTGTCGAAGTTGAACGCTTATGGAATCGTTTTAAACAATTAACAGGTTCAAAAGATCAAACAAAACTTTATCCTGATAGTAGTACAGTAGCAAATGAATTATCTAATGATATTTTTGTGAAAAATGTAAGTGTTCACGAAATGTTTTCAGACTAACAATGTACACCAAACATTAGTGAGCATGAAAATAAGCCACTAAACACTCGATTTACTTTGCCATAGAATTTCCCTTCGGTCACTTTTTGAATATTTACAATCCGAGAGAACAGATACGGACGACAGTCAGATTGCAATAATTTTTATTTTAGGATTTCTGAACTGAAATTACTTAATACAACTATCACTAAAATCAAAGTTTTCTATTAGTTAGCAAGCTTATGATATGATGAAATTCATTTAACCGTTAGTTTCTTTCTTGAGATCTCCTAAATTATCAATCAATTCATATTCATAAATTCGTGACAGTTTTATATAACTACTAATTTATATTTAACATAGTTCTTGAAACACATTCCTCGGCCGAAATCAGACATAAGCAGTATTCCATTTGGTACTTTTATAATCGTAATGCAATGGATTGATTCAGCTAGCGTTCAAAATAAACTAGCAGCCATCTACCACTATCTTAATAATGGTGAACCAATTGATAGTTTCATGATAAGTAAACTTTTGAAACATGTTTATCGAGATGCCAAAGAAGTATGTATTCTATTGAATTTGGCAAAAACAAAAACAAAAGAAATATTTATTTCGTCAAGGATGAAATCAGAGCATTATCACTGCAATTTATGCAACAACTAGGAGGAAACGATCAAGGTAAATCGATAATAAACAATAGAAAATAAATGAGAAATGAATATTGTTTAGCGAAAGTAAATATGTCACAGTTTATTATGGGTGTTCAACGGGCGATACCGCCCAATGAGCTCGACGAACTTCTTAAATTTGATATTATACCAGTACATTTACTTGATGAAGCGAGTGTACTTCCATCACTGCAGGGATCGGCAACCAATATACGTAGTATAGATAATTTTGGTTCTAATGATCAAGTTAGCGATGAACAATTAAGACAAATAGCAAATCAAGTAGCAAATAAAGATTGGTCGAGATTGGCAGTTACACTTGGTTTTCTTGAATACGATATTGAATCTTATAAAGTGACGAATGGGAATGATTCAGCTGCAACAGTGAGTATATTATTATTGTCTTTTGGGAAAAGAAAATGAAAAATTTCTTTGTGTTATAGATGTTGGAATTACTTCGTACATGGCGTGAACAATCAGGTTCAACAGCTACTAAAAGTCGACTCAAACGTCATTTGAACGAAAGTGGATTTCCTGAACTTACTTATATATTGAATTAATATACATTTACATATATATACATATAGATATACTTATACATATGCTTTGTGATTGTATTAATCCATACTAAAACAGCTTGATGTGATGCTCATGCAGTGAAAGTTTTAAAGATAAAATAAATTTGCGAAAACTGATTCCGACAAAGCAAAATTATATTTTTCTTTCATAAAAATTCTACGATCTTGTATAATCGCATAAGCTGTTGTTACGTGTTTGATCTCATGACTTCTGCTTACATGAGGTACGCTGAAATAATCGTATATACGAGGTTAATGTGTCCACTTTCATAGCATATATTCTATATTCTTGCTAGAGATGCAAAGGAGAACATTTACTGTTGTCCAATCGACATAGAATAAGAATCCACAAACAAACTCTTAGCGAAATGAGTCATCGTTTTTCCTCGAGTAAAACTTTAAAGATAATATTTACCATTGAATTTGTTTATGGCATGTAAACTTGACGACGGCAAAATTTCAATCAAAAGAAGACAAATTCTATCGAATATGTTAGTAAAAAACCATGTTCAGTTATACAACTGTCTGATGATTCATTAGTCCTATTAGAAATTTAATAAAGCATCCAGTCTAATGTCATATTGTTCGTAGGTTAAAATAGAAAAAAGTTTGTTTTCTAAAGATTTACTTGAATTCATCCTAAGATAACCATTGGTTACATTTGTATTCTTGAGCAATTTATATTCGATAGATTTCTCAAGGTCTATTGATGTTCTGATTTACATCTTTATCTATTGTTTTATTGATTTTACATAGTTTCTAACATAACTAAAAGATCGTCTAGAGAGTGTAGTCAACGATGATTTTCAATTAGAAAACTTCGAGAAAAGAAATGTCTTTTTTTTCATATCAAGTGAAATCCCTTTAAGTTAAAATTTTCATGNTTTCATGTTGATTCAGAACATTCGTCTTATTAATGTGTATCTTTTATTTTTTATGCGTCTAGAAATTAAAACTAAAATGCTAATAAAAAAGAAAACATCATGTCTGTCTTCAATGAAAACCGTTCATAGAACGTTGTTCAAGCGCTTTTTGTTCAAGGAAAAGTAATTGAGATGCGTAACGTTCAACTTGTTTGAGAATTGCTGCAGATTCTTCAGTAGATTCAACAATGAAATTATATGGTTCATCGATAGCAGTTGCGGGTCGAAAAATAGTTCGTTCAACAACTTGAGAAGTGCGAGATATTTCTGGTTCTTGTGTGAATTGAACAGGTGTAAAATTCTGGGCGTGATTAGGCGTGACCGTCTGGACTCGAGTAGGTGTTACAGTAGTACTTCCAAATGACATAAATTTAGATTGCATCTGTGATGGAGTTGGTTGAAACTTATCAGGTGTATATGAGAGTTGTTGGAGTTGACTTGATAATGGCCGAGATAATATAGGATATGTTTCGGATATTGACTCAAGTAAATTATCTACTTCAATAAGAAAGCGCGTGTAAACACCCATCGGTAAAGTTACACTTTTAAAACGAGCGCGTAGTTCATCATTAATTTGACTATAAAGACGGCTAGGTTTGCCTTGACACATTTGAAAGAATCTAAGCAAGGCTCGACCTGTCATTGATTCACATATTGGCATCATTATATGAAGATTTGAATCAAAGAAAAAATCGAGAATATCTTTTCTTTTCCAATTAGTTATTAGTACAGTACGATATGTTGAATCCCGTGTGTCGCGTCTGATAAATTCTTCCGGTAAAACTATCTGATCACTCGGGTTTGCTAAGGAAACTATGGATACGATGGGTACCATCCCAGGTGTAGTTGGCCTTGAACTAGAATGAATGGAGACTTGCGGTATTCTATCTACTATCACAGAACTACTGCCAGGTGTTGTTGGTCTTGAAATGACGTATTCGTATGTTTTTTGTTGTTGTCGATCGAAAAACACAGGCGTCGAAGATGAAATAGTTTCTTCAATATTGATCGGTGTCATTGTTTTGACTTTAACATCGGGCAGTTTTTTCTTCGCATGTTGATTAATTAATTCAGTCATTGACGAAGAAGCAATCTTGAAATCCGATGTAGTGAAGTCAATAGGCGTATTTTTGCCAACGATCGAATTCAGCCATCCATCAATTTTATTTTCTTTACGTACGATTATAGGAAGAACGGCTCGTTTAGAATTAAATGCATATTCTGCTAAAGCTTGACATTGATTATGTTGTTTATATGAATTCGATATGCAGAGAATAGTCAATGCTGAATTAGATATTGCTTCAGCTTGAGTTTCCATAGCTAAAATATATGATTAAATTTTCAATTCTATTGACTGACTGTCTCTGTTTCGACTTCTTTATTAAAAATATAACTCAGATCTACTTTAATTTATTTTGAAATGTGAAAATCTAGCTTTCTTCCTATAGGTCAATACTCGTTTAAGATGTTATAAGAAAATCTATTGGCTTACTTAGTCCCTGAGGATTGTTGAGTTCACAAAATATTTCGAAACCTTCATCAGCAAGAAATTCTTGAATTTTATGAACCATATCTTTATCATCATGGCAATATGAAATCATGATATCGTATTTATATTTTTGATTGTGAACATTTTTTATTTCTTCGTTTGATTTTTGTTCTTTTTCTTCAAATTCAGATCCTATTCAATCGGAGAAGCAACAATAATAAAATTTATCTGAAATATTCACTTTTCAACTATACTTTTGACCAGATTCCAAAGAAGTCCATCCGCCATTTTATGTATTTCATCATTGACTACTTCATCCGATGGAATCACAGCACTATTTCGACGGCGACTAAAACTATTACAAAATCGAAGATTATTTTCTTGATTATCGCTAACAGTCGAAATCAGAATATTTTTCAATTCTGAAATAAAATCTGAATTTTGACGTATTTGTTGAGCTGCCTGTTGATCAAACGATAATGTCCAAATGCATTCAAGTAGAAATTGTTTTGCTAATCCATGAAATTTTTGACTACATTCAATCAAAAATCGCAGTGTTTTTTGTTTTAAAATTTCCTTCTTAACTTTTTCATGCTTTACCAAACCTTCAACAGATAAGACCATAGCATTCAACAAAACCATCAACGATCAAAAATATATCCTATTACCTTTTAATATTTCGACAAGTTGTATTTTATCTCTATCGATATTTTCTGCAGTTCGTTCATCTGGCGAATTCGTTTGTTCACTTGGTTCAACTGCTTTATTTAGTAAATTAAGAATTGTTACAGTCAATCGAGATAAATCCATGTGCGATCCTTTGATATCATTTTCATCCACTGTATATGCAAGCATCATGCAAGCATTTAGAACTGTGGTTTCACAAGATGTTGATATTAATTTTTGAAAAATTTTAGCTGGTTTACATTTTCTAATGTAATCAAGCGCATCGGATTCATAGACAAGTAAAATAAAAACTGCAAGCACAGCGTCAATTAATATTGTTTCTTGAGTTTTTGGACTTTTGTTGATGTTTTGACTTAATTTAAGTTCTTTAGAAATACATAAAAGGTGATCAATCAATGACTGAAGCGATTGTTTATTTAAATGCGATGTAAAGCAACCTTCGGCAAAAACAAGCGTTGCCAGAAGACAACGAATTGAGCGCATCATCGGATGTTGCCATTGTTTAATTGTTTTTGTATGTTTATCAAGTATTAAGACATAACCCGGTAGCATTATTTCTAGAACTTCTTCAATAGTTTTGTCAAGATTTGTGCCTATGAGAAATAGAAGAGAATTTAATTTCTTGTTTTTCTAGTAGAACTAAGAAAATACAAAAGGTAATTTTTCATTTACCATTGTAACTTTCAAGAAAATGAGGACACTTGATAAGATAGAATTTTTCTATTGAGGACAATGAAGTTGAATTCGGCTTTAAATCTTGAAATAATTGTACATAAGTCGATGATGTCAAACAATTAATAATTGGTTGAAGTAATGGAACAAATAAATCTCGATGTGAATTCCAAGGTAGACGCTCTTGTATACCAGTAAACATGTTTAATAGACGTGTTATTGGTTTGATCAAACGTTTATTATTATTAACTGCCGGTATTTTATTGATATGATATAAACTCTGTGCTATTATTTTAACAAATGTTTCGTCCGTAATCCAAGGTAAAATCACTGATAGATCATTAGTCTTTTTCACTAAATTTTCAAGTAATATAATACAATTACGTAAAACAGACGTTTCTTCTGAGTTTAGTTGCGATGCAGAACATGATTTTTGTAAAAGACTCTGTACGGCATTACGTACGAGAAGAAAAAAATAATGCGAAGGAAGAGATACTAATGTCGGTATGGAATTTGAATTAAATGCATGAACTATTTGATTCAACGAATTTAGATAGGCGGTAGAGTTCGACGGTTTGAAATATAATTCACGAAATAGATCATCTAACATAGATGATAATTCCTGTATGCCAATTCGTTCCGTCTTGCGTCGTATTGTTAAACAATGAGCAGCAATAAGTAGCGAGGGTGCGTCTGAATTAGTATTCATTTCTAATTGATTTGCTAACATGTCTGGTGTATGACGATTTAAAATATGACGAAAGAAAACAAAAAAAACTTCACCTCTGTTTTGATGATGGTCGTAGTAATTGTTGTTCACTTGATTTTATATGCGACGGAATGTATGATCAATTAGCCTTGGCATACAATAGTTGCAGTTGATAGAAGCAATCGAAATGAAATCGTGAAAACCTTATATTTTTGTGAAGCGTAACGATGAAAATATCTATATTTACTATTTTCTTACTTTTTTTGTTTCAAAAACTACTGTAGAAAATGTTTGTCGTGTGTCTTAAGATTGATTAAGTGTATATTGCTTTTATGTCACTATAATATCATTCAAGGTAAACCGAATTAATATATATATATGTATAAACTCACAACCAAACAGCTCACATTGATATTGACATGTCATATCTTTTTTCAAAGATATCATTAATACGAATGCATCAACGAAAAACGCAAGTTTCGCTTTCCATTCATGTATAAAGATAAAAATCAATAACGCAAACCATCCTTCGTTTTTCATTAATGTGCATTTTTCTCTCTCTCTCGTTTTTTACTCTCCGTTCAAGAGCATATCAATTGTCATTTTGTATGCATCAGTCATCTGCAAGTAAGGATATAGTAATCAAGTGTAGGTTTTTTTATTTTTCTTCTTTTAATCTTTATAAATTTAAATGATCAACCATTTATTATACGATAAATATCAAATTAGAAAATAAAAAAGAGAATTATCATGACGAATCAAGAATATGAAACAATCAGACAAATTGCATATTAATAAGATAGTTAGTGATGATTACCTTGATTTATAACTAATTTCGTTTTTCATTGCCATTAGTACCTGGAGTTTGTTTTAAATAGAAATTTCGATAATTTAATATACGCATAAATTTTATGATGAAAAACCAACAACGAATTATCTGGTAGTGATCTTGATCGCACGCAGCTAAGATGAATTGACTAGCTCAAGGACACTAACTTGTTTATTTGCATTGTATAGTTTCTTGTGATTTAATTCTAATATTCTTCGAAAAATTTCAATTAGAATAGAGCAATACGCTAAGAATTGAAATGATTAATTTGACTATCTGAATTTTATAAAGACTATCCTGTAAATTTACTCGTTACGATAAAGCATAATATCTATGAAATTTTCGGTACTCCGACGAAAAGTTACTGCTAATCTTCACATTGAGCTTCTTAGTTGTATGAAAAACAAACGTAAATTATATTGTAATAATTATGTAAAAAAAGCCTTTTTTCATCGATTATGAGTTATCGAAATTATGACACAAAAATACGTAAAAACATACAACCAATCATTATCTAAGCTATAATAGAAATAGTGAATATTTAATGAGAAAACATAAAAAAAAACTATGAATATTTAAATGCAGCAGAAAATAGTTTAACGCTTTCAGACCGTTATCGAAGCCTTCATTGTCAATCATTAAAAAATATAATGAGTTTTGAAAAACACTGATCTTATCATATTTCATTAAAAAATGTTTTGGATTCTACACTAACATTTGTATACTAAAAACGAATCATAATAGAAATCAATGCATAGTCTAATAACTCCTAACAAGACATATACTTTCTAATGGAAAGTCTATCTAACTCGAATATTGCGAATCCAATCACAGTTTCATTTTCAAATAGAGACTTCATAAAAGAATTTTATTTTGAAAAAAATCTTTCCAAGGTAACGATGATTCTTAATATCTCAAGGATAAAGTCTCCATAAAAGCAAATTTTTTTCAGATACTTGAATCCGATAGATAAAACTTGTTTATATTAATCTTAAGGATACAGCATAAGACGACTTGCATGTGTTCTTCAAAGTTGCTTTAGCATGGTTAAAATCTGTCCTAGAAAGCTAAAAAATATATTTAAATTTATTCAACGTAAATAGAAATTCACCGGCAATGACTGAATACAAAAAAAGCTCAATATTTCACAGATTGATTCTTGGAAAACTAGTCGCTGTTCTTTATCTTCGAAGAAACTTGTCGGTAAGTTCACAATTCAATAAAATAAATTGTAAATCGCCTTTTATATGTCTTTACCAAAATGTACTGATAAAAACGAATTAATTTAGAAAGCTTCGCGTATACCAAAAGGCTCTGTTTTAGTCTACAGTATTGAAGTTATGTAGTTCAACAAAAAAATTGAATTGAAATAATTTCACATTTCATATTTTATTTAATATGGAATAATTTTGATTGTTCCGCATTAGTAAATAAGGCAGAGAAAAAATTATTTAACACTAAAATAACAACCAATGTAGAAGCTCATAATACGTTTTATCAAGTACGCTCATGAATATAATTACCTAAATCTTTGTTGTCTGCTGTGACTTTGTCATAATTATAATTCCTATCGCAGATTCAAACGAAACAAAAGATAATGACACACATTTGTTTTTCTGTAGTAAATCATACGATGCACCGAGCTTATGTCATAGACTAAGTGTAGGATTATGATAAAAGTAATTCTAGTCTTTGAATACAAGATTTAAGTTAGCCGGATTTCTCTTTGTAGTTTGAACCCAATTCACAGCAAAAATACACATGATCAAAATCGAACTGTATCGAATCACAATAAATCAACTGCTTACGAACAGAAAAGTAATGAGTACCAATATACGAAGAAGGTAAATGCTATGTAATAAAATTTTTCTATATTTCAGCAGCAGGATACGAANCTATGGAAATTCGTTCGTGATGCTTTTTCTAATTACATAGGCTTTTGTATATCTTATCTATTGCTAAATATCACATGCTATTGGTTCTCTGTTTCAAATTGTCATTCATATGATGCAACTCTTGTGAAAATTAGACCGACATGAGTATACGCGAGGTAGAAAGAGTACATTTTTATGAATATATTTTATTTTTTACATTGTAAATACTTGAAATAAAATTTCTTTTACATAAGTAACGTGAAGTTGCCAGGTAGGTAATTAGCTACTATTTTCGAAAATGTTTCACTTTTGACCTATTCTTTTTCTTTTTAAATAGCAACCGGAAATGGATTTCCTTGATTGTTTACTAGATATCGTAGTATTCGAGTAATTAGCGTTGTTTTTGTTCTAATGCGAATTTTCGAAAAATGATTGTTTCAAATTCAAAAAGATTTGCCACCGATTATATACTTTATGGATGAATTCAGACGGTGAGTGATTCCTTTTTGAAAAAGTTGTTTCTAAATATAATTAACAGTTATGCCTTTTTCCAGGTTGCTTTTCTCAATGAAGCTAAAAAAAAACAGTTTAACTTTTCAACCGTGATAATCTCTTGATTCAAAGCACGATAGTTTATCAGATAAGTATGCACGATCCGAAAGATCAGTGAATACCAAAGGTTATAGAATACAAAAAAAGATGAATAGAAGACTAAAATAGATATAGGTTGTCGAGTTCAAAATAACAAGCAAGGTTCATTTCAGTATAGAGTTCAAGCTGTTAAGTCTACTGGCTGAATATCATTCCACTTTTTTTCATAGCGATGGATTGATACTTGTGAGACACATCATTCAACAATCTAAACGAGAGTGCTCTCTATAGCGACGTTGAATTATCTGGAAATTTTCTATGAAAATGAAAATCTCTTGTGATATCAAACGTCGAAATAGACACGAATATTGTATCGTTTTGTTGATTATACAATAATTCGAGAGCTTCTTGTTGTTGTTTTTTGAAAATTTCAGTAGTTTTTAATGACAATGAAATCTATTTATCGCTAAAAACCTTCGGTTAGATATTGTTGATTTGTAATAATTAGTATCATTAAACCAACCATAATTCTACATGGGATAGGGGTGTCACATTTAAATTTAAAAAATTTTTATTGAAACAAGAAACAAATTTTCAAAAATTTAAATTTAAAATAAATTCAATAAATTAAAATTTTATTAAATTTTGACTTGATTGTTACTATTTAAAGTCAAACGTGAGTATGTTTCCTGTTTTCTAAAGTTAAAGTTAGTCATTCTTCTACGAATTGTGCTATTAAATATATTTTTATGAGTATCCCAGTATTTTGAAGAAAAAAAGATGGCGGATCCTGCATCATCTGTAGAGAAATTTTGCCTATTATGAATAAATATTAATCTAAAATACTAGGTTCTTCTCTCATTTAATATTTACTACTGTTAAAGCCACGCATTTTTCGCGTAGCACTGGTCTGTATCCATCCAAACAGTTGATTAAATTTAAATGATTTTTCAGTCTAAAAATTGAATTAATATTATGAAAATTTAAATTAAATAAACTGTAAATTGACACCCCTAGTCAGGGACTTGTATCCCTAAAAGTATCTAACGGGCGGCGCATAAAGAACCGGACTTTTTTGTTTTGCCTATAACTCCGCCGGTTTTCACCCTATCGATCCAAATTGTTTTCCAAAAGATTCCCCATTCAATTCTCTACAAATCCATGTACTCGTGTTTTTAGATTCTTCTACAAAAACGTTCGTTATCATGAAAAGTAAATGACCTCCGAAAATTGGTACTTTCCAAGCATCAAAATGGAAAAAACGCCCGCAAATATTTCGGGATTTGAAAGGTGCCATTAGTCATACGCAG
>OENM01000659.1:3327-24604 GCA_900239745.1 Rotaria magnacalcarata
CACCCACACCCACACCCACACCCACACGCACACCCACACCCACACCCACACGATGTAGTGGAATTCATTCTGAAATAGCTCCTAGGAGAACTTACGCTGAATAAAATAAAATTTCTATAAGGTAAAATGTATGCATACAATACAATAGAAGCTTATTACTCTTTCATGTATTTGGAGAAACAAAAGTAAAGGACATAATCGAATAAACATCTGTTAAGATTGAATACTGTAGTATAAGAAAAAAGAAGACTTTTAAACTTTAATAAAAGAAACGAAAAAAGCATTTCGCTAGCTGATTCAAGATTCAATTTAAAGTTATTTGCTTCTATTGAATATATACGCAAACATAGAAGAACAACCGAAAAAAAATACCTTGGTTCACAGTTAGAAGAAGTAGAACAGAGAAAATATCCTCTTTCAGCTTTTTTTATCGACAAATAAAAATAAAAAAATCAATCCTGATTAAATATATACAAGAAAGCATGTATCCATAGGTCTTTGGCAAAATGTCTCTTTTTCATGTTACTTAATAATTCAAATCCTCCTACGACTAATAACAAATATAGTTCGAGTACTTTATCGTTACCTATATTATAATTGCTCAAAATGTAAGTTTTCTGATTCATTTTGGCAGCATTGATTATCTCATCGAAATTCTGTTACTATTTGAGTGTGGATGTGGGTGGATGGGTGTGGTTATGTGTGCTCACAACTTCACTCGGATAACTACAACACCCACACCCGCCCAGTTGTACCATAAGTTAATACTTTTAATCATTAGTTTCTCCGTGAAAGGGACCATTTGATCCAAGCACGATCAATTAATTCGGTTATCAGTACAAACCCTTCCATTGCAAGAATGGCGTGCTGTGAAAATGCCGAAACGGGAAAATATAGAAAAACAATGAAGTCTCCAGTAAATGATGATTTTAATCTCGCATAATTCATTGTTGCTTTTCTCATATTTTTGGTAGGGGAGAATTTTAACTAGAAGTATGGTGATAATTAATACGTGATGTAACTAAAATAAAATAATAAAGTTGAGCAAATAACAAATTATAAAACTAAAATTCTATTGTCATGGTTGACGTGGTTGCCCAGGTCGACTAATTCGACGACGAATTCTATCGGATCCTATAATATCCTACTAACTGAGAAAATTCAATTGGATTCTGGATTTCGAAATTATTGACGGGTCCGACGGGAGAATTTTAAAAAGTTATCTAAATTCTATCCCCTAGTGAAACATCTTGTAAGCAAAATCTGGGAATCTTGGGATCGGTAAGTAAGATCTTACCAAGATCTTAAAAAGATAATTTATATGTACATATCTTGGTTGTATCAGATAAATCTGTACCTAGATCTTGGCAAGATCATGGAAAAGATATTGTTTACTAAATTATCTTCTCACAAGATCTTAAGTAAAACAGAAAGCGACATCATTAGTGTATTGACATAGGCTACCTAGTCATTCACCGTTTTTCTATGCATACAGAGCTGAATATAAGCAACATGATTGAACATGCCAAACATGTTTTTCAAAATAATTTTTTTTCTAAACTATTTCTCGATTATTGATCATTCGAGAAAATGCTAATCTCGATCGATGATCGAGCGAGGACTACCCTAAATTGGTCTGACGGACATCGGACCAACTTAAAGTCGGTCAGATCCCAAAATCTGACTTGCTTGAGTTATTCGGGACAGGAATAATTAAAATTAAAATTAATTGAAAAAATATCAAACATGCTTTCAGAATGCGTCATTTAAGATCTTATGAATTCTTACCTAAGATCTGTAATAAGATCTTGGTACAAGATAATCGTATTATATTGTACCTAAATTTTCAAGATCTGTTCCCTTATCTGTACCCAAGATCTTGGCCAAGATCTTACTTACAAGATGTTTCACTAGGGTTTAGTGCAAAAAAGCTCTTTAGAGGTTGACTATGGCAGACGTTTTTGGCGTATCGAATCCCAGAGTGGGATACGATCGGATATGTATCGGATTCCGATCCTATGGATCCGAATATCGGTCCGAAACCCGGAATCCATCGATTCTCGTGGGTTTTCATACAAGATCCGAGGTAACCCGCGTTTAGATCCGATTGGATCCAGTTGTAGGAATGAACGACCTGGGTGAATATTCAACTTATACGACTAGAGAATGCGGGTAGGTATCAACATTGCCATTCATAATACCCATGCCCTCAAGATGTGATACTTAGAATATTTTTATAGTAACTCGTAGCTTTGCATTAACCGATACATGATAAGAATGTATGTTTCAACCAAATATATGTTTCTTCTACTTTCCAAATTGTCGTAATTACGATAGAATTTGGACAATTGCGGAAAATCGACAGTATTATCCAACTTCCAGTGAACTTTGAGTAATGTTCGGAATTCTAGTAGAAATCGAACATTGTATGATTTCAGATGCAGAAATTCCACTAAACCAACATACTGATGGCGGTTGAATTATACTATCATCATCGAGTCTTATAAAATATAGAATAATGCACCGATAGTTTCAGAAAAATGTTAACTCAAATCGGATTTAGTATCGAAATGCGGTTTTATTTATTCCAACATTTTTCAGAAAAATTCAATGAATTAATTTTATTTTAATCAATTGAATTATTGAGATGATTATTCAAGTAAATCTTTCGTTTTTAATTTTGAGTTATGTGGTAAAAAGCTGCTAGTGCAATCCCTGTGGGATTAAAATATGAAACGCGATGGCACTCTTCTGTTGGAACCCGTCTACCACGGTCTGTGAGTCTTTGTAGCTTTTCGGTCACGGTCTGTATTTTGATCTATGGAATCGGAAGAGACCATCACAGACCATGACAAAAATTAATTAATTTCTCTGACCTGGTCTGGGGGAGGCGGGGGATGGGTCCAAATTTCTACCCTATATACTTCAACACTCCTTTCAAATCGTGTTTTACAAAATGTACTTGAATTAGTTATATTATTTTTAAATGAAAGTGTAACGAATTTCGTTTGATGATAAATGGATAGTTTATATTCGTTACTGCTGCAGCTTTTATTTTTTTATTTGTGATCACAAAGAGAAACTGGAAGAGTAGCGTTACCGCTATCCTCGGTGTATACGATGTTAGTTACGCTACTCCATTCTCCTATGTTCTAGTTCTGTTCCAGTTCTTTTCCAGTTCTGATGTATAATACAATGTACTCGCTTTATATACGTGCACACGAGAGAGAGATAGAGAGAGAGAAAGAAAGAAGGAAGAACAGAAAAAAGATATAATAGACATTTCCACCTTACATTAATTACGTTCAGAAACGTAACCACGTTGCGCAATGATATACGGATAATATTTAGAAGAAGATCAGATACATTAATGATAGTAATAGATTGTACAACTTCCATTGAGAATAATACATTCTATAACACGCATGAGAAAGTAATAGTCCTGTCTGCACCACAGTCCCAAAGGGTAATTACAAAAAAGGATACTAAATATGTGAAAAATAAAGGATGTCCATGCGTTATTGGCACAGAAAGAAATTGCAATTAATTCAAAGTATAAAGATAATCAACTTTGTTGTTGTGTATGCATAGTATATGAAATTTATGGAGCTTAAGTTAAAATTTCTTTCGTAGACGAAATCTTATCTTTATCTGTTACCATATGTTCGCTTCTCATAAACATCTTTCACTCGAATCTGGTATTAAATTGTCTATTATATGGCAAGTTACTCCATCCTGTTGGCTTAGTATTTAATGATCAAATTCGAGTTTCAAAATACTTTGTCTAGACTAACAGCTGATATTTTTAGAAAGAAAATATTTTTTATTTGTGTAACTCTCATTTTGACATTCGTCAATAACTAATGAGATCGGCATATGAACAAAATATTTTCGTTGAGAAGCGTGTTGAAAAATGTGAGCACTATTTTTATTCAAAATTCACCTATCTCGAGTCATTCACGGAAAGCTCAATCAAAACACAATAAAATTAATGAAAATTGAACGAGATAGAAGAAAATAAAAAAATCTCTAAGAGTATATTTCTTTCTTGATGTGAAAGATCGCAATATCAAAAGAGCCATACTGACAGTTCCTACCACACAATACATTTATTTACTCGACTATTGCCTTGACCTGGTTGACAGCCAAATACTCTATCGAACTCTGGAAAATTCGAGGTAGAACCGAGTATTCTAAATAGAGAAATGAACCTTTATGTTATCTGAAAAAACTGTAAAATAAAAGTGCCACCTAAATTGACTTGGTGAGTGCACATCACGCAAAACTAAATTTCTCACATATTGATCTGTCATCTTCGAACACCATATTTGCCCATAATTGAGAAAGAACATCTGTTCGGCTGAGTATTTCGTTAGACCTGGAAGCTTCTTGTCAAGATTTCGGTGGATTTGAGTCCACTTTTGATAAGCCTACACGTATCTAGGTTAGATTCGAATAAAAGATGCGCAGAACTCACAAAAAATGCTGCTTTCAGTCCACCGTTATCAGCAATATTCTCACCTTGAGTTTGCTCACCATTAACCTGAATGTCAAAGAAAAGTTTTTTTATTTTCAATAAAATAAAATAGAACAGATCACCTGAAGATCAAATTGAGTCACTGTATAATTGCTGTACTGATCTATGATGCAAGTCTTCCGTTGGTTAAATGCACTCAATGTCTCATTACTCCACCAGAGAATTCTATTTCCATTCTTGTCATACAGTCCACCGTAGTTATCGAAGCCATGTGTAATTTCATGTCCAATGATCGTTCCAATAGCTAATTTTGAAAATTATTTTTTGTTCTATTCGTTACTTTGAATTCTGTCTTACCACCATAGTTGAGATACCTAAAACAAAATAGAAATTTTCTAATAAGACAACTAATATACAATCTTACTTGGGTGCATCTTTGTAAAAGAAAGGCGTTTGAAGAATGCCAGCTGGAAAAGCTAAAAACAGATTCATATATGACATATTACTCTCGGAAGAGTTTTGTTTTTCTTACAGATATCATTAAATGAGGGATTATAAAAGGCATTGACGATAGTGGGCGTATATCCAATCCATTCCTCTCGATCAAGAAGTTGTCGAAGCGCTTGAAGATTTTTCTTAACATTTAGTTTGAGCATAAGCAAAACGTTTCGTGCAAAAGACGAATTGAAATTATACTAGATTTTGAAACAAAAGAATCGCAAGAATCATTGTTGATTATTTTTTTATACCTCGGCATAATCTTTCTCCAACTTTGTGTTATTATTGTCGTCTAAATAGTCTGGATAGCCAACTTTTGCGTTAATAGCCCGGGCCTGTATAATGGGATTTGTCTTTTCAAGGCCTAGATCATATTATATTTCGCTTACTTTATTGACTGCTCTACTTTTCGAGATGGAGTCCATCCACGTCGATTGATTAATAATATCGATAAACTGATTTCGAATATTGTCAATCATCGCCATTGACTGTCACAACATTTAAAAAATGATAAAAATTCGACATCACTAAATTGAACTTTGAATACCTCTATACGAGCGTCCTTGTCAAAATATTTATCTATATAAAGTTTTGAAACAGCAAAACCCATATTGTAATTGACATAACTAGCACACTTCATTGCGCGTGCTTGCTCAACAGTAGTACCTAGAAATACTTGATCAAACTGTTGTTTGATGGTTCGAAATCGCCGTGGTATAATCCATGCTCGACTCATCATGAACCGCCATACCATATAGTTTTGTAAAACTCGCGGTGGTTGTTGATCAATAATTAATGAAACATTACGCAAATAGTCAAGTTCACTCGCAATTACAACATCCGTATCAACAAGAGTTACATTTACCAAAAGGTAGAGACGACGAAGATGACCAACGAAGTCAAACTGAATGCAAATAGGAAGATAGAAAGACCAAGAATAATACTCACCGTAGTGTTCATGGCAACCGAGAGATTGCCGATGGTAGAATGGATAGTCTCAGCATACCGAGCAATCTGTTCATTCAGTGTCCAATGATACTGTTATTCAATAAGTGGAAGCAGTGAGACAAAGAATATATGAGAAGAAAGAGCGAGTTACCATGGCGATCGTTTTTTCAAAATTGAATATAGCATTAACATCATGGTTGATCATTGATCTGTCAGTAGCAAATGCCAAAGCAAAGTTCCGGATGAATTGCCGATAAGCTTTAGTGACGTCGCTTTCATTAACATAGTAGCTGCGATCTAGGAGACCAAGATCGCTTTGACCAATCTGAATTATTAATATTTATTAACCGTTCAAGTTTACAACAAATCTTACTAGAATGGCTTGAATCGACGAATTTCTATCATCGATCTGTGTACCTGCAATATAAATTACGTCGCTACCATACTCGGCTAATTTGAGCAGTAGCTGTGAGAAGTTAAATGTTGTATCGTCCCACGTTGAACCTTTTAAGATGGGCCATCCACCAAGTTCTGTATTAACAAAGGATAGTAACACATCGACAGAATCTGCCACGATAGCTGTTTCGTTGACGCAGGAAGCAAACAAACGCTGAGCATTAAAAATTGCTTCGGGTTTATTGGTATTGTTCGATGTCGACAATGTCAGAAGATCTGCAAACAATAAAACTAACAATGAAAAAGAATGTTTGGCATATTCTCTACCAATAATAGCATCTTGCAACCGAGTCTCCAACGTAACAAATATATCTTGAGAATTGGCTTTTTTTATAGAATGAATTTAATATTTAATTCTAAAATGCATAGAAGAACAGAGAAAGCCTACCATCATTTGGTATTTTTGTGTTCTTGAGCTGCATACCACAGACAAATTCGTAGAAGTTTTCACACGGATCGATTGCCTCGTCAATACTCTCGAGTAGAGAACTTGCTACAAACAGAGAATAATATTTATCGTATCCATATAAATATTCTGACCTGCTTTGACACAATATCTTGTTAAACATAAATTACTGTTGTTATCGACTGAAATGAATAGTCATGTTCAAACACTTTATTTTATTTTCTCTATTTCAATAGATTCCCAAATATAGACCTGTTATCGTCTGATTATTCATTCTTCGATTTTGTTCGATACCATACATGACGGCAAACGCCATACTTCCAATGAGCGAAAAGCCGACAAAAGCAGCGAAGAATATCCAAAGCAAGCCTATGCATTGCTTCCGTGCCGATGATCGACTAGAAATCGAGTTTACCAATTTCTTCAAAAATTGCTAAACATTGCACTTACCGGTCAGAATGAACTATGGGCATGATGCCCGTTGTTATATCATCAGGGATGTTTATTGTTTTTATCATGATTAGATAGTTTACCTTTTAGAATACAAATCTCGGCAAATAAATATCATTTAATAGTTTTTATCGATGCTTGATTGGCCATTTCTTTGTAAAAGTCAATCACTTACCTATGTTATGAAGCGATCAAATTATATGTGTCTTTCTTGTTTTTGAGAGTGCAAATACCTTTCTTTTACCCACGTAAGACGTGTACGGTTGCATGCCATTTAGATGGAATTCAAAATATGAATTTACGATAGCAAGGATTGAATAATCGTTAAGAGGGAGACAAAAGAGCATACATTGCTTGGACTATGATTATCTATCTTCTACAACAATGTTCCAAATACTTCACTGATTTTACTAAGAATATATAGTAGGAATACTATCGTGCTCTGCTGTAGGAAATCAATTTTTTCGATAAGCAGCCAACCGAGCAGTCCTGCTTTTGGGTGTGGTGTGAATGTGGGTGTTTTCTTGGCATCCTAGTAGATCCTGGTAGATCTTATAAGGGATATGGAAAGAAATTAATTTATTTCACATAGAATTGCTTTGTTATTTATATGCCATTCAGTGCTCTCTCACCACGTATATAACTTCTCTTTTATCGAAAGATAAACTATAGAGATATTTGCCACTTGATAAGATTTCTCGTCAAATCAAAATACAAATTTGTATTGTGGTAACCTACTATATTCATACTAGCGCCTCAAGTAACGTTCGCGATTGCACTTAAATGAAAAAGGACCTCTGAAAGATCAAAAAGAAGCTTCTGTGCTCCGATAACTTTCTACGCATATCAGTTCTAGTGATGGGATTGGTTTGTTGCTTTTTTGGAACCGAACCGAACCAATTAAATAAAAAAGAGAAAAAATATCCATTTCTCGTCGTTTTTTTTTTGAATATTCCTTGGAATATTCACTTAGAACAACTTATTGAAGACATTATTATAACACTTTCTATAGTTCTAAGAGCGACTCAGAATACTGAGCTGTAAATAAAGTTAAAAGCATACATATTTCGCTTTTGTTTTAGAATTATCTTTCCATTGAAAAGTTTGCAGCGTACGTTCAGTGGATATGTATCCATCTTTTTGTCAATCAAGAACGTTTCGCTACATTTTCGTTTGTCATTTAGTACAAAGAACACAATTTGTTTTAACTAGTAGGTTCTTATTCGTTGAGTGACGTTCTGTGAAAATATCATATAGTCTAGGTTTTAATAAATAATTTATATGTTATGCTTTTTCGCCTTTGCTATGCACTTGTTTACTTTATTATTTCAGAGTGATCGAGCACTTGAAAATAATAGCGTAATAATGATGGAAAGCGTATCTATTCAAAATGAAAGTGTAGTCCCACAAGATATAAAGAATGTCAAAATTTTAAATTTCATTTCGTTTCTTACAGTTTAAAAAGTAATAATCACTATGACTGGCTAAACTTGAAAGGTCTAAAAAGCCCAGGAAAATTAACCATTTCGAAATATTAATTAGACTATTTTTTCTAACGTTATTACAATATTTCAACGATGATTTTGAAATTCAAAACCAAACGAGGTTTAATTAGCCAATGGAAAAATAATGAAAATGGACAATCAATTAATATTTGTTTGAATATTATCGCTTGCTACTAAAAGGTTGCCTGTAAAAGTATATATTGAATGATAAGCAAAACTATTGCTCGTCTCTGAATTCATTCACTTTAAATGAACAGGTTTACAAATATATATTTAGATGAAATCAGCTCCCGATATTTGGAACCGAACCGGTCGCATCACTGATCAGTTTAGAAATGTGTAGCATTATATCCCCAAAGGATGTCGTTGTATCTATTCTAGATTTTGAATGAACAATAGAAAAGCAACAATGATTGAATTTATAACAAATTTTAATGATAATTCTTTAAGAAGAATGTAATTTGCCCGTTGCACACAGAAACAAACTAGCCTATCAAAAAAAAACAATTTTTTTTGCTCAGACATTTACACATACAAAGACATATTTGATCATTGTTATAACCTGTACAAAAAGAAAACAATATAGTAGAAAATGTCTATTTTTCCGATTGACTTCGACTTCGATCAGCTGGCGACGATGATGAAGTTCTTGATGGATTATTTCCATTATTAAAAGTGTCATTTGTTGTTAAGGAATCGTTTTTATTATTAACTAATTCCGTAATACGAACTGAAACTCCATCAACTGTTATTGTTGTTGTTGTATGTGTTGATGATGAATTTGATGATGTTGATGACGACGAGGACATGGACGACAGTGATGATAATTTAATTTTTTTTCTAAAGATGAAATTCAATTTGCCAATGAAATACTTAATAAAATTATTATTTACTTTTTTTTCTGTACATCATTTTTCTTATTTCGTTCATTGCTCGTTACTTTAGTTTTTTGATTATTATCATTCGATTGTCTTTGTTTAGGATCTTTCAATTTTGATGATTGATGTTTGATGATTTTTTTCTGATCATTTTCATGATTAGGCTTTTTATTAGTTATTGGTATTGATATTGATTTCGTTGAGCGGGATAATGAGCCAATGGTTGGTCGTTTCTTAGTTGTTGATATTTTCGAAGGATCGTTTATTTTTGATGATGACGATGGTGAAGCGGACCGATAGGATCGTGTCGTTGTTGTAGATGATGCTGGAGATGATATACTTTCATTGAAATGATCATTTGGAAATGATCGTCGTGTATGATTATTATTATTATTCGAATGAATATTTTTACGTTCTTCATGTTGGAATTCTTCATCATCATCGTCGTCATCTTCTTGACCATCTGTATCATCAGTTGTTGATGGATCAGAAGAATAATCTTCGTCGGTTTTACGTTTCGATCTTGGCAATTGTTCAACATGACCGCTTAATACAAGTTTTGGTTTTCTAAATACATACATAAAAGAAAAACATTGTCAGATTTCTTTTTTCAAACACACAGAGTATTCCAAGGAATAAAAAACGGCAACTTCTCTGAAACATTAATATTTTGTGGTATCCTACCGAGTAGCTGTTCCTTTTCTTGAATCACACATTTCACATCGAAATGCTACACATGGATTTTTATATGTACATAATGAGCAGTCCCATGTTCCATCATTAAGAATTACACGTGATCGTTTTGCTCTAAAGGAAAATGAATCAAAAATAATAATTCCCCCTTAATTTGTTTTCCCTACTTTCGATCTGTCATGATTTCGAATGTTGACGATTCATAAAAGAAAAAAAAAACTAGTTCATCTAAAAATAATCAATTCTATTTATAAAACATTCATCGATTTATTTTTCTTCTGAAGATTTTTTATTTTTTTCGTCATCAACTTTTTTTCTTAAACGTTCTGTATGTTCAAGTTTAGCTTGTCGATCAGCAGCAAATTGTCGATAATTATCAATGCCTTTCGGTACTGTATTAAGAAATTCTTTTACATTAGAATATGTTCCTTCGACGGAATTGCCCATACGCATTTGCATACCAACAAAACGAGTGCGACATGATTGATCACAATATGGAGCTCGCTCTGTCGATTTACACATGCATAATTCAGCCACTTGAAACTTTGATGAAGTAAATTTTAATGGACGTAAATTGCCTCTCAACTGTTTACATGCTTGATCGCAAAGAGCCTTCAATAGAGACATGATTTACCATTACAAAAAAAGAATGAAAACGAACAAATTGAGATTTTACTTGATGATTTGCATAACCACACGAACACCAATAATATGTTCGATTAGGCAGAAGTTCAACTTTCATCGGTTGAAAACCGCCAATACGTTTTCGGTGATTGCTAGCTTCGGGATTTGAACGTGCTTGAAATGCTGTTTTTAAAAATTCCCAAAATGGTATACGAGCATGCTAAAGTAGACAACAAGGATAAGAAAAACAAAGTATTAAAACAAGGAAAACATTATTGAACAACGTACGCACACGTATTGGCTGAATGATTTGATTGGATCCAATGATTAGTCGATTGAAATTCGATGAACGATGAAACATGATTATCTAAAATTTCAAGAAAAATCCGTTAACTTTGATAAGAGAAAACAAAAGAGTTCGAAAAAATTTATATAGGTTTTATATCTATATACACATCGCAAAAAGAAGGAAGTACAATGAAAATTAAGTTATGATATATGTATTTATAATCATGGCGGTTCACTTTTTCATTGATTATTTAGAGGGATGTATTGAATGCTTCTTTAATCATTGTTTTCATATGATTGACAATGGTTGGTGAATCACTAAAATGAATCTAGAAGAAAAAAGAAAATAACGACAATCGCATTTTATTATTGTAAGTTACTTTAAATAAATATGGTTGAATATCAGTATACGATGTATCAAAAACTAAATCGAGTTCAGATAAATGGGGTGGTTTAGGTACATAATCAGGTTTATTACTTGAAAACAAAAAATAATACATTAGTTGAAGAAGTTTCAAGAATTTATTCTCTTACATTATTTCAGTTATTTGAAAAATACGTTCTGTAAGTGAATCAGAAAGTTTTTCACGCATAAATTGTCGTTCTAAAAAAGAACAATTCGAATATCTTCATATAGATCAACTAACAATAATACCATTTTCACTGGATAATTGCATTTGTTCAATTTTAATAGTCCATATTTCCCATGGAATTTCTTCTGGTTTAAACATCCAGCGAGATTTTTTCTTCTGATAAAATTCCAGGGTAATCTATTCGAAAAAGAAAGTTTTGAAATCGACGCTTTCTCTTCGTTTTTCAATTACCTGTCCACTGCGATTTGATTCTGACGAACGAAGTTTATCATGGAATAGATTAATCTTTTCAGCGACAGTACGTTGAAGTTCTTGACTAGTTACTTGTAGCTAAAACATAGAAGATAATTCAGAATATGTTATCATCAAACGAGCTGATATAGGAATCAAAGAAAATTGTAGGATATTCTGTACAAGCAGCATTATGAAAACAGTCGGTTGATTTAGTTTTAGACAGATTGTGATGACAGTCAATCAACACAAAGAGATGCCAATTTTATTGCAAGCTAATCTTTGAAACAAAACAATGGGAGTAGGCTCACTCAACGAGATTACAGTTCTTAGCTCTGCTTCCGATGTATTCAATTGAACTCGGAAGATAATGACTGTACACTTAGAATACTTACATATGTAAAATCAATATAATCACAGTCGACATCAGTATAACCTAAGGTTCCAACTGAATAACTATCTTCACCGTTTGTATGATACTTGAAAAAAAAAGACAAGGCAAAGAATAATTTCATTTATAAATAAAAATTGCTAACAAACCTTTCCAACACAACGATGAAATAAAATACTATGAAACATGCAAGAAACAACTTCGTCTATTTGTCGGCCTTCGACTGCAAATTCAAATGTTTGTGATCGTGCATTCATTTTATCTGAAAATTGAAAAAAACATCGTTCGACCACAAACAAAGAAAAACAATCATCAAGATGTGGGGAGTTTTTTATTTTTTTTCAAAGCACAAGCTTCTTCATAGGCTGGGTGAATGGGCGGTTGAACTGGTTCAATATAGGATTGATCTTGTTCTAGCGGATAGGTTTTATCAGAATCAAAACCATCTAAACTTCCGCATGCAATAAATGGAATTATAAATGATGAATTTTCTTGTTTATCTAATGTACGTTCGTAGGCATAAATAAATGGTTCATCTATATTCGGAGTAAAATCATCCGGCAAATGAAATTGTCGACAAACAATAAATGATTCAATAGATGAATTTCTTGATGAACGCGGTTTAGCAATAACAACATCATCGAAAAATAATTTGAATTGCTGATAAAGTAAATCGATATTTTTTGTACGAAATATTTTCGATACAAAATTACCATTATCATTTAAAACATGAAGACAAATATTTAATGCAGCTAGAACAAGATTCCCTTGAACGAATTCATCAATATCATGTAAACCGGTTACATCAGGTGCACCATCACATATAACAAGATCGGCTTTATTCATTTGATTATCGGATGTTTTGAAGCAACCAAGAATTTCTTCGATTGTTGAACGTTTCGTTATATCACCTTTGATTTGTATAACACCAGGCAATGGAGCCATGGTTTGCAAATCGACAGCAACGATTTTAACTTGATCATCAACTGGATCAGTTTTGTATAAAGTTCGAGAAAGAACTTGGGACCAACTTCCTATAAGGATAAACTGAAGGATTTACGGGACTACTTCTAAAAATAAATTCATCATACCAGGTGCAGCACAAAGATCTACAACTCGTTTCACATTGTCATTTAAAATATTAAATTCACTGTTAATCTGTAAAAGTTTAAAAGCTGATCGAGCTCGAAGACCTTGTTCTTTTGCCAGACGATAATAAATATCTCGTTTATCTTTTGTTGATTTACCCATCTGAAAAAAATCACAAACGACAATATATAGACAGGCGAACAAAAAAAGAAAATATTTTTCTGTTTTATTTAATGATTTTTTTTCGAAGTATTTTTAAGTTTAGGTCGTTCAAAAACTTGTTTTAGACCACCGCCGTGTTCTTGAAAAAACTTTTTAGTTGATTGTTTATCCGATGCCCACGGTGATTCGAATATTGTGGTATCTTGATCGACCAAATGCGTATATTTGGTACGTCCAGCCATACCAAAATTTTTCACTTGCATAACTTTCGGTAGAACAGTTTTATCGAAATGATCTTCAAGTGTCGGTGAACTGTAATCGCGTTTGAGTATATCTTCATCTTTATCCTAAAAAATAAAAATAACGAAGAATTTTTCTAAACGAATTAAACAGCGAAAACTAACCATAAAGAATGCACCACGATGATAGTATTTTTGTAAAAATTTGTATTTCGCTTTTGGCACTTTGTTGTCGATAATTTTCGGATTCTTCTTTAATTCGGCTTCACGTTCTTCTTCTGTCATGTTATGCCAGCGTTCAAGTTCTTGTTTTTCGCGTTCACGTCTTGAATAGAAAAAGAAACGAAATGATTTGCTTTCTCTTGTCGATTTTGACTTACTGATCACGTTCTTCACGATCACGTTTCAATCGTTTAAGTTCACGTAATTTCCATGCATCATAAGCAGTTTCACCATCTTCATCATCTGTATTAAAATCACATTCAATACCATCATCAGTCTCTTTTTCTTTCAATCGCTCTTGTCGAATGGCTTCTTCAACGATCTATAAAATTTCAACATAGAACAAATCTAATTTTTTTTTCTTCTAAATTTTACCTTTTGTGTCTGCATTTTTCTTTGATCAGCAAGACGCTTCTTTTCTATTTCTAATTGTAATTGGTGTTTTTCTTCAGCCTCACGTTCAGCAACTGTACGACGATCAGTTCTATGAATAAAAATAAATAAATCCTAACAATACATCAAGAGTTTGAACTTCAAAATTATTTATGAGAATATCTACACGTAGATCGGAAGGTGTTCTTCGATAAAACTTACTTTCGAACGAAAACAGGTTTCAATCTTGGTACACCATCATCATCATCCTCTTCCTCTTCATCGTCTTCTTCACTTTCGGATTCTTCCGATGCTTCAAGTTCGTCTTGTTCCGGTTCTTTTTCATCTTCAACTTGAAGTAATTCCTAGAAAATAAATAAAATCTTTAAAAAAATACAATTCCTTTTCTTTTTGTCTATTATCGTACTTCTTCTTTCACTTTTGCTTTCAAGCGTAATCTTTGTCGACGTCGTTCGATTTGTTCTTCATCTAGTTCTTCGTCATCATCAGATGATTCAATTTCCATTTTAACTCGAGTAGACGTAACATTATCATCCTCATCCATTCGTTCACCTTCGTCGTCGTCTTCTTCTTCTTCTTCCTCTTGCTGTTCGATCTCTTCGTCGGAACTCTGTTCTAAAACTTCAGGCTCGATGATACGTCGATGTCGACTGAGTCTAAAATGAGATTTATTTTTTCAAAATATAATTTTCTTCATTTTGCAAACTAAATCATACCGATCATTATCATGAATTTCTTCTCGTGCTTGCAGACGACGAATACGACGATCGTCTTGTTCGATACGATTAACTAAAAAACAATATAAAGCATAAATTGAACAATTAATTTTTGAAATAAATTTATTTACGTGCAGATGATTTCACATGGTCATGTTTCAATTTGTGTTCTTTTCTATCGTCTTCTTCGTCATCACTGACATGTACACCCTCAGCATAATCTGGTCTAAAGATATATAATCTTCTGAATAAAATAAACAAAACAAAAAACAATTATATACCGTTTTCCAGCAACATATCGATGAACTTTGACTTTTTGTGTAACCAATTGTCCTTTCGCATTTCGTACACTAATGGCACCAGCTGTTGAAAGCGATGGTGCTTTGAAAAAGCCCTCGTCTATGTCGATCATAATTGTAGCAGATGACAGATAGACAAACTTATGCAAGAAGAAATCATTCAATAGAAATAAAGAAATTGCTTCATGGACGGTCGTTTGAGATAATCGTATCAGATAGCAACACTTGTAGATGGCGCCAGATACAAGTATTCATCGTATTTTAACATTACTGTGCAAAGCTTAGAATTTCAACTATCAATTCGATTTTTCTCATTGTGACAACATTATTTGTTATTGTGTTGGATTACTATTACTAGAAATTAAGCCGTAATGCACGCGAATTAGGAGGGTGATATTTTTTTCTAAAGTACTACGTCTCGTGCATTCTCTTTACTTCACGTAGATGCACGTGGAATTGGAATTCATGATTAGAATCCTTGCTGCGATTCGAATTAAAAAAAATAACGTTTTTGATCGAAATTCTAGTAAAAATTGTTTTTTTCAGAGCGGCACCTGTCAAAAAATTTCTTTGTCTATCTTTTTTTATGTCTATTTATAATTTTCAGAAATTCGAGAAAAGTTCCTGGAACTCGACTAAGACTGCTCTTAATTTACTAGTCGTACTAACAAAATATCTGTAAGAAGCGAGCAAATCTTTGACAAAAAGAAAACATGACGGCATGAATATGTTCTCGACTGTAATTGAGTAAATATAAGATAAAGATGTTGTTGGTAAACCTTGCATAATATTTAGCATTCGCTTATGATGATAACTGAAAGTACTAACGACCATAAATTACATTATTGCCCACCAAAAAATTACTCTAAGGGCTTAATAATTGCTTTATTTATTCTCAGTTCTTTTATTCTATGCTGGTATCATGCTTTATTTCAAATTAATTTTACAAAAACAAGTTGGTTCGATATCATCGGAACATTTTTGATTTTGGAATTTTTATACACCGGCCTATTTATTACTTGTCATGATGCTATGCATGGAGCAATTTGCAATCGTGTGAGTAAACTAAACAATAATGTGTAGGGTAAATTGATAGATAATATAGATTACCCTAGTGAATGTAATTACTCATCAAGAGAGTACTCAAAAAGTACTCACGCTAGATAATGCCGCGAGAAGCCATGAATACTTGGGGGTTTGAGTATTCATTAGTAGTACTTGTGCTAGGATCTGAGTACGACTATTGAGTACTCGCCGTATAAAATTGAGTGTTTCCTGAGTACTTATCATACATTCTTTGAGTACTCTGGTGAAATTTTCGTAAAATATTCAGACGTATATTTTGTTCAGCATCCTTGTACTAGGTTCAATTTATTTATTTCAAAAACATCCCGTAGGATACTCCAGGAAATATGCGGGAAAGTCACCATATCCTGCAGAAAATCGCTGGAACATGGAAGTAATATTCCGGTCAAATATACGGCCGGACTTTTCCGGCGGATTCCTACCAAGTTCCGGTGTTTTCCGGCAGGAATTGATCGGAAATCACCGGAAAAAATCTGAAAATTTTCCAACCGGAATACTGCTTCCACAAAATCAACGAAACTAACCGGAACCGGCCGTTTCCAGGCCAGACTGTTCGACCTGGATCGCCTTAATTTTTAAAAATTATGACATAGAGATAAAACATTTATCCACAGAATGTAAGAAGAAGTGAATAAAAACCTGTACTAAGAACACCACAACATATGTAAACACAAACACTAATGAGAAATAAATCATGAATCTAATTAAGATACGCGAGAACAACACACATCCACTTGAGATCGTTACAAAAAAATACAAACATTTTAAATCGAGAACAAAAACCGTTAAGTAACAAATAAAAAAATGTATGAAGTGTCTTCTGTATGGTAGATTTTTCCTCATAATATTCAATTTTGTTTTTTGAAAAAATTTTCTCATTTTTCTTGTGTTTCATTAATTTTCAGAAAAAGATTTTATTTTATCTAAAACGATACTGCATCGTTGATTTAAGCATATGATGCGTTCAGAGAATATCCCGGAAACTCGATTAAGTGCTAGGGAACAAAACTTAGCAGATATAACAGATATAGAGATATAGAGGGTCTAAGTGAAGGGGGGGGNNGTACTGGAGTTATAGGAAATATAGGAGATGCATATTTCTTCTCTTTCATCTCTTAATTTTATTTAATTATATCTCAACTAAAATAAAATTTTCTTTCACAGATATTACTGATATCAATATTTATTTGTTGAGCCTTGCTCGTTGTTTATCAATCTCCTGTATCTCCTATAAGTTCAGCACCCCCTAGACTCCAAGACCACCCAATCCACCTAGACCCTCTATATCTCTTATATCTGCTAAGTTTGATTCCCTAGCACTTAATCGAGTTTCCGGGGATATTCTCGGAACGCATCTAATAGATTTAAGCCATTAAGCTTAACAAATAATTTTATATTTTCAAATAAATACTTTGTTTTACTCGAGAAATGAATAGCTGAAATGAAATGAATTTTTTTCTATTCTTTCAATAGCCAATTGATTAAGTCACATGCACCCAGGTAAATGAATCTATGACGAATCCTATCGGATCTGATGGGATTCCAGGTTACGGATTGACTGTCGGCTCCGACGGAAAAAACATTTTCTTAATTACCCAGGACAAACAATCAGATACTAAGATCTGATAAGAATCTGAATCTGATCTTGTATGATCTTACAAAATCATACGAAAATCATACAAAAAATCGTAGTCTCTGAGATCTTATATCAAGTCGCACAGTCAGATTCTTGAAAGATCTCACGGCCTGACCCTTGTCGGAATCCGATAGGATCCTAGTCTCGGAATGACTCTCCTGGGTGAATGACTCATCACAAAATATACACTGTAAAAAGTAGAATGCCTATATGAATTCAGTGATGAATTTCTACTTTATTGAAAATAAAATATTGATATTCAAGTTTGGATTTTATACAGTAAATTAAATTGAATTTCTATTGTTTGGAAAATCAAGCATTTTCTAAATGATAGAAATTCGATGGATGAATCATAAAAGTTTGAAAATGTTGTCGCTTATTTAAAGTCGATTCTCTACAAAATAGAATTTAAAAATAAATTTCTTCTGCAATTTTCGATTCATTATATAGTTGTTCTTAATTACGCATACTATTTTATTTTATGCATCCTAGAGCATAGATGTTTTGTTAAATGTCTTCTGAAAAACGACGATGAGTACTATCTCGAGTACTCGTATTTTCGTATACGAGTAATTCTTAGAGAAAAACTCATTGGAGTACTCGTCATAGTACACGAAAAGTTTAGTTACGCACAAAATTCATCGAGTACTCATGCTGTGAAGTCGTACTCGCTGGACGAGTACTTTCACTAGGGTAACTACATTGAGTAGAAAGTCTCATGTTATTATCTCAATAAGATGGTCAAATTTTTAATTTAACTCTTTTTAATATATCGAATTTTAGTATCGACAATTAAATCACATTATCGGTCATGTATGTTTATCTGCATATGCTTGGTTTGATTATCGGATTATGTATGAAAAACATTGGCTACACCATAAGCATACAGGTCTTGTCAATGAAGATCCTGATTATCACGATGGTAGGTCTATAGGATTTTTTGCTTGGTATGCTCATTTTCTAATTGGATACACTACTAAACAACAGATATACAAAATGACTGTATGGATCACTACTCTTCAAGTAGTATTTTCTGTTCCATTGCTGAATATTATTGTCTACATGTTAATATGTGGATTATGTAGTTCATTACGTTTATTTTATTTTGGTACTTACATTCCACATCGGCCCGAGTTAGTCGACGGTAAATTTGACCAAGCGGTGTCATGGGAAAAATCAAAATCAGCTAGTGCAAATCGATTAGTTAGTTTTTTATGTTGCTATCATTTTGATTATCATTGGGAACATCATAGATGGCCATATGCACCTTGGTGGGATTTATGGAAATGTAAAGAGCTCACAAAGAAAATTAATTAATTTTAACATACATATATATATATATATATATATATGAGTTTTTTTTAGAAAGTAATAATAAAAAGACATTAAATCACAGAGTATTATTTGTATGCTTGTCTAAAATTCTATTAAACTGGAAAAAATATAGTTTATCAATCGTCATTTTTCTTTGTCTGCCATCGGCTCGAATACAACAGTGCCAAACCAGGCTTTCTTCGGGAAAAGGACGAACAGTCGACCCATGACTACAAATAACACAAAATTTGCAAAACCTACTGAGAGAGTCGTTCGATGGACAGTGCAGATTAATAGTACAGCAAGTAGTATTTCACTGCTCAATAAAGCCCAATAGACAAAACGACGAACATGCACAATGCCAGCTGTTAATGTTGGCGTATTATATTTTGATGGCACAGCAGCATACATCAAACCAGTGATAACGATAATCCATGAATTCCACAAAAAAATGAGAAAAGAAGCCAATGGAGTTATTTCGATTTGAGGTTGAAGAAAAATTGAAAGGAATAATGATGGATAAAGAAAGACAAAGATAATAAGACCAACATTTGAAGTAGCCTCAGCTAGGAAAAGTAGACGAATGGGTTTATCATTGACTAAACGAAGACCTCTGACATCATCAAGTGAAATTTGTTTTGCCATAAATTTGTGAATCTGAACATGAAAAAATATGTTACACATGAAAATCTAATTTTTTTATTGTTCAATAAAGTAAGAAGTTTATTTAAAATCTTTGATGATATAGAACTGAATTTTGTAGCATACCTTATCTTCTGTTTTGCCAGTTGAGTACTTAAGGGGGAACCCTCCCCCCTCAGAAAGTCAAGTTTTGTTAGAAAATTCGATTTTTCAAAAAATACATTATCTTGTAGCTCTGAGTGTCCTCTTTCAGAATATATATAAATTATATGAAAATGATACATATTTAGGCTTTTTTTGGCGCGTTTACTCGAAGCCATTGTAGAAATAGTCTAATTTTAGTGAGTTTTTCCTTAGTTACCGTGAATTGATATCGTTCAAATTTTGATTCGAGCATTAGAAAACCATTCTGATGTTAAATAACATGTTTCTAAGCGGTCTGAGCGGCTGTAAGAAGATTTTGGTAGGTGTTCTTATGCAACGAAAACATTGTGTATGTAAGCGACAGCTATTATTTCAGCTTTATCTCCGAATGTAGGGATGCAACACTAGCAGTGCACTACTAGAGTAACGATACAGATTGTTATTGATCTATATTAGTACTAGATAGTACTTGAGCTGACCAGTATACTGACCAGCACCAATACTGACCAGTACCAATAAAGAACAGTAGCGATGCTGCAGTACTATTACGATATATTCGCATGGTTACGTAGATGATGAAAATCAGATCATCTGCTTTAATTTTTCTCGAAAATGCCATGAACTGATAGATCTTTTTACGAGCTTTCCAATGATATATAATATGTTACAAATATTTACACAGGAACACCATGAACTACTCCACAATGTTGTAAGTCATTTTTCTCAGCTTCACTTTTTTCTTGTTTTCTGATCACTACGGAACATTTTCCGGGTCTATCGCTCAATGCATACTACTGATTTTTTTTATTCGAAAGATCAACTATTTCTCTATAAATTGTAGGGACAGATTTTTTAAATATATTTCGGTTGTTCAGATATTTGAAAATCTTTGAAACA
>OENM01000659.1:26312-56739 GCA_900239745.1 Rotaria magnacalcarata
TAGTGGCACTCTATGTCACAGAAAAGGGTAAGAATTTTAAAAACAATACATCTTCAACAATCATTAGCTGTTGTCGCTGAATCAAGCGGAACCACTCAAAGAATTATGAATATCTGGGAGAAATAGAGCATTGTATATGCAGATCTACACCTTATCATTATTTTACTGAGTGTTTACATGTATTTAGGACTTGGTTTGAATTACTACATTCTCATCTCTAACACATAATCCTACAAGTAACATGAATCGAAAATCGATTCACTCGGCCCTAGACTGACACAATTCACTCATGCAAATATATGAGCCACCGACTCCGTCGGCAGTTTTCGCAACAGATCCTGAAATTTCCAAAAGCAGGAGTGGATAAGTTCAATCGAGACAAGAAATACACAGGATGAATAAGTGGATGTGGGATACCAATGAGAAGAACATGAATAATTTGCAAGAACCATGAATAAAAAATGCAGTCGAAATAAGCATGGAAGACAGGTACAAAGCACTATCTGAACCATAATTTTTCTTTTGATCAACCGAGGGATAGAGCTCTCAGCACCGTAGCTAAAAGAATACACTGTTGGGAGTTCTCATCAGGAAACTTAAATATGTTTCAGAGGAGAAAGAGATTGAGTTTCACCTAGGTACTGGATCACGTCGTTAAAAAATTTAGCGATGGAGGAATAAAAGTTTCTTCTGGGAACACTGGTAGCCCCCTTCACCTGCTTCGTCATTAGAATGGACTACTCTGTGTGCCCCCCCCCNCCCCCCCCCCCCCCACCTCCTCAGTGGATCCACCAGTAATATATCCCATAGAAATGGTCATTTGTGCCATAGAAGTGGTTATTTGTGCCATGGAAAAGGTCAATTGTGCCATAGAAATGGTCATTTTTACCACAGAAGTGGTCATTTGTGCCGCAGAAATAGTCATCTTTGCCACAGAAATGGTCATTTGAGTCATTGTTACAGAAAGACAGACAGACACAGGTGAATTACGGTTTCTAGACCCTATCCTTTCAGTCTAGGGAAAACCCACGATCGGCACTTATGCTCATACTATAAAACAGAACAGTATGCCCATATTAACAAGTGCACCTCACCGACAGAAAAGCAAATCACGCTCCTTGTTTTTTTAATTTCAGTCGTATACAGATCTAACACACTAAATTTCTAATGGTAATTATACATGTAAATTTCATAGATATTTTAAAAAAAAGTTATTAAGTAATGAGTGACATTTTGTAAGACTTCAACACGTGTGGCAAACTCTTAGAAATTCGAATCAATTGAGTACGATGTTGAATTCAATGACTGTGTGGAAAACTTTTTCTCCTATGCTACCTTTGTGGAAAAGCTCATATATTAAGAAATAAATCTTAAAATATGTAAGATAATTAAAGAAAAGTTAAGAGCAGCTACTAGTCCACTATTCGTGCAGATGGAGAATAATTAGGTAGTATTTACGACGTATCTACTGTTGATTTTTAAGTTGCGTTTGAAATACTAAAATGCAAAAAAGAAAAAAAAACGAAAACTAGTCGGTTGTCTACAGACAGTATAATATCAGGTACACTTATGTCGAACTTTCTTTGAAGATAAAATTTATTTTTCACCGATGTCATTTTACTACTCATCACAATTTCCTCTCTGATATTTTTTCTAGGTTCAACAACCACTAATTCAAGCACATCAGGTAATTAGAATTGCGATTGTGAGTGTGTTCATTGAGTTCCCCTATTGACTAGATTTACTTTTTTGTGCATATTTTTAGCTTGAACTGCTGTACTCCGTTGGAATTCAGCGGGTATAACTGTAGCAGGTATCACTGGAATACAAGGAAATGACAGTAATCTACTCAACACACCTTATGACGCGACAGTCGACTATCAGAATACACTATATGTTACAGATCGCAATAATCATCGAATTCAAAAATACTTGATGAACTCTTCATATGGAACAACAGTTTGTGGAAATGGATTAAATGGTACAGCCTCCAATGAATTGAAATATCCTTCACAATCACTGGTTGACTCAAATGGAAATCTTCGTGTGGCAGAAACAGGAAACAGTCGAATTCAATTGTTCTACAATGGTTCATTATCAGCGGTCACCATTGGAAGTGTGGGTGCGTAAGAATGATACGATGCGAAGTGTTCATTTTTCACTGTTTACAGGCTGTGTTATTGTCGAAATCTGGGGAATATTTTTCGATAGTTGACTGGATCCTCAATTTTTATACAATTTTACTTTGCTATTTTGAGACGCACAGAAACACTTTTATTTACTCTTACGTTAGTCATAGCCACGGTTCGATAACAGCTCAAGGTGAAGAAATAATGCTTCACGAATTTGAAAGGGTAATTTGCATTGTTTCACTTGTAGCTCTGCATTTTGATTATATCCGCGATTGTGTTAGGAAAAGCTTGATGCAAAATTATAAAAATATTATTGTCTGAACTTTTTTCTTAAAATCAAAACATTGAATTTCTTAGTGATCGTCATCTCTATCTAGCCGGATTATTGAATATGAAACGTGATTAATTTCTCGTATAGTTTTAAAAAAATTACATCTATATATATATTAAAAGACTCCATCAGAAAGCTTATTTTAGGTGGTTGAGGTACTTCAAACAGTCAATCCAAGAACCTCAATGGTATTGCATATGATTCAGCATCCGATATATTTTACATAGCAGACTATGGTAATCATAGAACCATGCGTTGTACTTCTGGAGCACCATCAGGTCAAGTTGTTGCTAGTGGTAATGGAAATGGAACCAATGCCACACAACTATCAGGCCCTACTCGTGTTTATTTGATTCACTTTCTAACAGTCTCATTATTGCTAATTCTTACGCTAATAATATTGTTCAGTGGGCAATTAATGTCAGCAGTTGGACATTACTCGCGGGTGATATCAATGGAAAATCAGGAAATAATGCAACTACACTCAATCATCCAACCGACGTGACTTTTGATCCTATGGGTAACATGTATGTTGTTGATAAATATAATTGTCGAATACAATTATTCATGAGTGGTCAAACAGTAGGAACAACAATTGCAGGCATAAGAAGTCATGCTGGCCATGACTCTGCGTTACTAAATTCACACATATCAGTACATCTTGATAGCCAACTTGATTTATATGTCGCCGATACAAGTAATAATAGAATACAAAAGTTTCTACGTTATTAAAGAGAGACATGTTTGACATACATGACATTTAATCATTCCCGAATCCAGTTTTCTATCAATTCTCTGAAAAAGCTAACATAATTTTGTTCGTAATGGTTATGTGTATATTGTTTTGTTTTTGAAAATACTAACGATTCTAAATATTGTTAATGTAAAAACGTTAGTCCTATTGAAATCTCTAGTGATGAAAGATGAACTACAATTATGTTTAAACGCAATGAATAGTATGAATTTTGAATGAAAACCTACATCTGTGAATAATTACGAAACTGATGCAAACTGTATTTTATAAGCTTTAATTCTTTCACTGTTCATGAATCATGATACCCAGGAGAATGAATCCTAGCCTAGGATCCGATCGGTTCCTATTGGAATCGGACGGAGCTCTTCGGAAGGCGCAAGGAAACTATAGAATTATCGTCGGATTCCTGGTTCCGGAATCGATATCGGATCCTAGTATCGGAAACTGATAAAATCAGACATCAACCGTCAATCGGACCCGAAATACTTCGGATTTCATTGGTTCTGACAATCGGATATGATTGGAAATACGACTGTCGGATCCAACATTGATTCCTCAACCAGGAATCCAACGTGATTTCGTCGGATGGTAAGACCCCATAGGATCCGATGGGATTCGGTATCGGATTGATTCACCTGGGCTTATATATTCGAACGAGAAAACTATACGACGCAATAACGAAAAAGCATAGCTAAATCAAAAAGATCGCATGATCTCAATCATGAGAAGGATTATCCATATCAAATAGAAAAGAAGTAAAGAAAACGTGTTTCAATGATATGGATAAGTTAGCGTCATGAAGTGACATCTAGTGACGCTAACACGTTCATACATCTACAATTGCAACCCACCTGCCACTTCATTCTTACAGCTTGAAGTATTCGAAACTTTGACATCTGTACTATTGACATAGATTTTGTCGTCTGCAACAAGAATCTTCCAAACTAACGGAATCCTTGTCCTAGAAAATTGTGATCATTTGCTTTTATAGTTATGAGTATTGAGAATTTTTAATTAACATATTATTCCTGTTAAAAATAGTTATCTATCCATGAATGCTTAGTTCGATATGAACATGGATTTTACACTCTAATTTTGCGAACGGCGCGAATTTATTTCTGAAAAAACAACCAACCCTCTTACGATCCGATTATTAACAAAAACAATTAAAAAATGATGCTGCATTATAAAATTTAATATGGTAAACAGAAAAAATATTCATCATGCTAAATATGGTTCGAGATGTTTCGCTATTATCTACTTGTTGCTATCCGCCACGTTTAGTTGTTGCTGCTGTGCTTATTACTTGCGAGCCACTTGTTGTAACAGTGACAGTCTGGATCGTAGTAGTGGATGATGTCAACTCTTCTAAAATTATTTAAATGTGAGAATTAATATTCATGGATATTATATACTCACTTGATTCATGTAGATATAAAGTTAATACCGTTGCGAAGACAATGCCGCATATCAAAGCGCCAAGTAAAATTCCAACGAGTAAATGTTTTGAAAAAAAATGTGATCTGTTAAAAAAAATCAAATGTATATTTTCTTCACAAGAAATTCAATCAGAGAGAGTAGATTAACTTTTTCATATCGACTTGTTCACCGTGATTATACTCCATTTGCTCGACAGTATCAGATATTGTTCCTGAAAATAGCTCCTGTGATGATACCATTGTCGATCTATAAAATAGAGTAAAAAAGAAATCAATGTTCATAGCTCATTTATTAATATATTTATGTTTTTCGCTTGTTATCTCTATGACTTCGTCCGATGTTCAAAAATAAATACTCTTTCAAGATTGCACGTAATGGTCGCGTTGCTAATCTCAAAGTTTGAAATAAAAAAGGAGTGCATCTAATGCGTGTTTCATTAAACAAAAACCAATGATTCAGCTTGCTGTTCGAAGTTGAATAAGTTGTTTCTTTTTAATTATGAATAAAAGATCAACATTATTGTGTCCCCCAAGTTTTCATGTAAATATATCCAAGAGAAAGAAAAACAGCAAATTTCCGTAGATAAAAAGTTGAAGTTGTTGAAAAACAACAATGTCAGCTTGTAGTTTAAATTCATTTCAGTGCACGTAGATCGAGTAATAGGATTGTTTTACATGAAAAGAGGCTCATAGCAATGGTTAAATCAAAGAATATGGGCATTATCCACCCAGCACTCCTAGAATTTCGCAGAAAATCTTTGTTCCATTTCTAGAGTAGAAAGATATACAGATCTCTTCTTTTGCTTCGGTATTATTTGTGTCGGATGCAGTGGCGGAGCCAGGATTTTGGGCTAGGGGTGGCTGAGCCCCCGAAAAAAAATTTCGTGAATTTTTTGAGAATTTGAAAGTCACTTTGGATTTTTTTTGGGAATTTTGACAATTTTTTTGGGTTTTTTTCGGATTTTTTGAGGATTTTGAAAGCTTTTTTAGATTTTTGAACTTTTTTTCAAAACTTTTTGGTTTTTTTGAAGGTTATTCTGAAATTTTTGAAGATTTTCTGGATTTTTTGGGGGATTTTGAAATTTTTCTCGATTCTTGCGGGAGATTTTGAGTTTCATAGCTGGCAACGCTGGCTAAAACATGAAATTGCAAACATTACTACATATTTATATAAAAAAATGCATTTTCTAAAATCTCGCTAGGGAGGGCTCAACACTGTCTAGGGGGGGGGGGGGGGGGGGGGGGGGGGGGGCGNNNTCACATTCTTTCAGTAGATACTATTACTCTGCTCATTGACTCACCGACAGAGGTCGCTAGTCCTCAAAAACAGGAAAAATTGTGAAAAACAGCTTCGTATTTTTACATCTAGGATATTTTAATCTAGACAATTTTTTCTTTCTTGTTGTCTTCGAATTTTATTCAATAAATATAACGATAGACTAGGTCATTGCTAAGCAATTATTCATGAAAATGGTTGTCAACATTCTGACAAACTCAATCTCAATAGAAAGCCATTGTATCGGTATAATCAACTTGTCGATTTCATCATCAAACAATGTCAACTCCTAACAATCAACAACAAGAGCGTCTAGATAATTTGCAACGTCTCGAACTTGAATCAACGATTGGCTTCGAAGGTTCATATTCATTCGAAAAATCTCTTCCATCTGATTATTCTATTTTTTGTATAATTTAGGAAAAGTTCCTAATGGCCTTAAACTTCATCCAGATCGTATTCATATGATATATCCATTAGGATGTAATTTAGTTATTGAAAATTTACAAACTCGACAACAGGAATTTCTTCTCGGACATAATAATAATATTTCCTGTTTGACTATATCGAATAATGGAAAATATATAGCCTCAGGTCAAGTCACATTTATGGGCTTTAAAGTAAGTAATAGACAAAAATAAAATTCCTTTTTTTCCCTTCCAATCAATCAATTCTCAAAAAGATACTTGCATTAAAATAGGCCGATATTATCGTTTGGGATTATGCGACTCGTGATCCATATGCACGACTTGTTCTACACAAGGTCAAAATTGAAGATCTTGCTTTTACTTGTACCGATCGATTTTTGATTTCATTGGGCGGACAAGATGATGGTGCTATTATAGTTTGGAATATGGAAACCAAAGAACCCGTATGTGGTAGTGCCGCTCAACATAAAAGTGCTGGTATTACTTACTGTTTGGCCACATCAAAAGAAGATGAATTTCAATTTTACAGTGCTGGAAGGTATTTAAAAAAGAATTTTCTTTTCTTTTTTAAATAAGAGTTCCAAAATTTAGTGGTACACTTCGTTTTTGGCAATTGGATGTAAGTAATCGAAAAATTCGAGCAACCGATATTAACACCGGTATCGTGAAACGAATTGTGAAATGTATGACTGTAAGTATGACGAAGAAAAACAAAACTGTTTTATTGGTTAACTCTCATTTTCTTCTTCGCTTTATCTAAGGTATCACTTGATGGTACCTTTCTCTATTGTGGTACAACAACAGGAGATATACTGATGATTTACATTCCAGCCTGTCAATTTAAAACAATCGGACCTGAAAAGAAAAAATATTCCATGGGTATTTCAGCTATGCAAGCATTAATAAACGGCGATGTTTTAATTGGTACAGGCGAAGGCAAAATTCATATTACAGAAAAGGAAACATTCAAATCATTTAAGTAAAGTTTGTTTTTGTATGAATCGATAATGAGACTGTCTAAGTTTTACTTACCCAGAACATTACAAGCGACGGGCAGTATTACATCATTAGCCTTAAGAGGCGAAGGTCATATGGTACGGAAAAAAAAGAATTATATTGTTCTGTCCTCTGATATTGTAAAATGAAAAGATTCAATTTCTATAGATTTTTATTGGTACTGATCGATCACATATTTACAAAGTAAATTATGCCGATTGGAAAATGGAATTAATTAACACATGTCATAATTCACCAATTAACGATATTGCTTTTCCATTGTAAGTTGAAAATTGAGTTTTATGATTTAATTTCTTTGAGTTTTTTTAGTGGAACATCGGAACTATTTGGTACTTGCAGTTATCAAGATATTCGGTAAGATAAATAGAATCTTCTAAAAAAAAGATCTACGTGTATTCTTACTAAGATTTTTCCTCAAGTGAATGAAGGGTGATGAAAGCATCTTTGATTTTCTGAAATCTTCAGTTTTTCTCATACATACACGACTATCAACAAATAAAAAACGGAGTCACAGGTTAACTATACGTCCATATTCGTTTGTTTTAAATAGTATTTGGCACGCACCAACTGGTAATGAATTATTACGAATTACAGAAGCCAATAAAACATGTAACTCTCTATGTTTTACTCGTGATGGAAAAATGATCATCAGGTATAGATTTGAAGTTTTTTGTTCGTCTTCTTTAAACATAATATTCTATGCATATAGTGGCTGGGATGATGGCCGTATTCGTGCGTTTTATCCTGAAACAGGTCGTGAAATATTTACAATCAACGATGCACATAATCGCGGTGTAACAGCTGTCACTGTGACCAATGATTGTCGACGAATAATTAGCGGTGGTGGCGAAGGCATGATACGTATTTGGCAAATAAATCCGAAATCACGTGAACTTTTAGCAACAATGAAAGAACATAAAAATGCTGTTGTTGGTATTCGAATTAATAAATCAGATACGGAATGCGTTACGGCTTCACTCGATGGTACTTGTATTATTTGGAATTTGAAGTAGAAGAGAATTTATTTTTATTTTATTTTTTTTACGAGTAATTTTCTTTTCAGACGTTTCGCACGTACTCAAGTTTTATTTGAAAATACACTTTTTCAATGTGTTGCTTATCATCCGGAAGAATATCATATATTAACAGGAGGTAGTGATCGAAAAGTCGCCTATTGGGAAGCAGTCAATGGCACACAAATACGTGAATTAGAAGCATCGAAAAGTGGAACCATTAATGGACTTGATATCGATAGTGCTGGTAATTATTTTGTCACTGTTAGTGGTGACAAATTAGTAAAGGTGAGTCGATTGGTTTCTTTTTAATTCTCATATAGAAATTCATAATGTTGCTTTTCATGAATCTAGTTATGGCGTTATAATGAAGGCGACGTATTTGGCATTGGTATTGGTCATGGTAGTGAAGTAAAAAAAGTAAAAATATGTCCAAATACACAACATATTGTTTCTGTGAGTGCCGATGGAAGTGTATTTCGATGGAAATTTCCTAAATCGACTGCTTAATCGATCACCTATCAAAAGACCATTTAGTTTGTTTTTCTTTTGGATACATTACATTTTTATGCCTCTTCTCTTTGAAATGTATATGAATAAATAACGAGTTTTTTTACAAGAAATATAAAAAACACATTTCCCTAGCGTGAATGACTTAGCGGTCTATATCTAAAAATGACCCGAACGCATTTTAAAGTCTTATCATACTGATATCTCTCTATAATTGTGGGTTGTCTATGTCGTTTCTTTTCCTCAGACACGTGGCATCAGGCAGACAGCACCCCTTAGATTTATGTAGCTAGTGAAAAATAGGGCATGTGAAAAAATCTTGTTAATTTCCAAAATCTCGCTTTTAAACTTGCATAGCATTTTCTTCGCAATTATATGTGAGATGAACGATTAAAATAAGGAAATACAAGATTGAGTGCAAATGCATGATATCGATATTGTTGAAGTACTGGCGCTAATCACTAATGGCAAAAAACAGTGTCTCTCAAAACTCAATCGAAACTTAAACTGATTCCAAGAAAACAAAAGTGTTAGTATCATCTTTGTTTTTATAGAAAAAATTTCCATAAATGTTTACTAGATCGAATTAACACGTCAGAATGACGTAAATGTGGTCCAGGGAGAATCTACCAGGAAAATAGTATCGTTGCAACGCTTTGAAAATTCCCGTTGAACAAGTTGTGTGGTAAGGCATTAATCTGCGGCTATCATTCGTTTCAAAAACAATACTAGATCGAATAAAATTGATTATTTATAACAAGTAGTTAACCAAACATGGTTTTAGTTTTATTTCGGAAAAAGAAACAAACTTAATATTTTTTAAGCACTGATTGTTTTAAAGATGTTAAAACCGGATAGAGCAGTACTAACTAATACACCAGGTATTTGTCGATGCCAATGTACTTCTTTAATATCTGTTTGTCCCATATGAATAAACAGCAATTGGTCCGGTATGTTTTCCACTTGATTATTATTACTAGCTGCTTGTTCTTTTTTTTCTTCGTCATCTTTTTCTACAGCTAAATCCCATAATGTTATTTGATTATCGGATCCAGCTGCAGCAAATACACTTGAATCTGTATGATGCCATTGAACACTCGTTATCGATGAACGATGATGTTTAAACGAAGCAACTGGCGTGCTTTTCTAAATACAGCGAGAAAAATTTCGATGTGAAAATTCTTTTCTTTCTTTACATACAGAAAATTGTCTTAAATCCCAAACTTTAATAAAGCCATCATCACCACCAGACACAATAAATGGCTCATGCTTATTCCAACTGATAACATTGACATCGGATGAATGTGCGTCAGCTTCGGTTAACATACAAGCTTTCGATGGCATAGCACGAATATCCCATATACGAATACTTCGATCGACACTACACGAAGTAAAAACCTATTATAGAAAAAGAAAAAGAATTACGAATAATCCTTTTGTTTCTGTATTGATATTTACACTTTGTTCATTTGGTGACCATTGAATATCTTCAACGGACGACGTATGGCCAGTAAAAGGTCTTTGATCAACATGCCATTCGGTTTCATTTGGTTTCCATACGTGAATATTTTTTGAACAATCACCTGTTGCTAACATTCCTACTCAGAGAAAAAAAATAAAAGTTAGTTTTCAAATCAAATCAAGTATTTATTTACCTGGAATTGTCGGCGACCAATCCATAGCAAAACCTAATAAATAAAATCTTCGAAGTTTTTCCTTTTTTGAAAATGAAAATATTAATTTTACCTTCATTTGCATGCCCACTAAATGTATATAATGGCCTTGGCGATTCTTGATTACGAACATAAGCAGCCATAACAGATGAATCATTGACAGCATGAATTAATCGACTTAAATCCCAAATATGAACTTTTCCCGCATCGGACCATGTCGCCGCTATTTTACGATCATTAATAACTGTTGACTGATGAAAAGAATCGATACAAGTTTTTTTCAATTGTCAAAAGCTCATTTCTAGTAGTGACTTACTCGTATTCGATTCACACCACCAATGTGTCTTAAAGAAACTGATTCAAACTCTGGTTTTGTATCTTCTTCTTCCTCATCATCGTCATCGGATTCAGATTCTGCTGCATTTTCCTAGATTGAAATTTGTTCGTTTTATCAAAAATCCTTTCCAATATCGGCAGCATCGGGCTGAGTCAGAATTCTTACTTTTAAAGTTTTGGTTAAATTTGACAATTTGACAACCATGACACTATTTCGATCAGATTTTTCTGCTTGTGTTCCACAGACGATATAGACTGTATGTGGATATTGACTTCTATCCATACCCAAACTATCAGTTAATATATCAAAACTTAAACATGGATCGCCTAGACAAAAATAAAAGAACTCATTGATAAATTCCTTTCGATATTTATCATACACGTACTTGCCTGTTTGTGCTTCATGGAACATTTCGTATGCACTTTCTTCTCGGACAAGTTCTTCGTCTTCATTTAGTGGATCACCTGGTAAATAGACTTGTTTCCCCGCGATCTTTTCTCCACCAGCAGCAGCTAAATCTTCTGATTCCATATCTTCGTATTCATTGTCTTCGTTGACTTTTTTTTGTGCTTTTTTCTTCTTATTTTTTCCTTTTGTTTTAACCATTTTCTAAAAGATCTAGAAAGCGCAATATCCATAATAATAATAATAATAATATAAAATAATATGTCATGTAGAAAAACAATACACTTAAGCAACAGCAATTTTTTTTTATTATCAAGAATGCGTTAAATTAAAAGTTTCGAAAAATAATCGTTTAAAAAACAAATATTGTCTTTATTAAATGCGACTCCGTCATTATTAATTGCTTCAATCTAGTCTGTATCGATAGCCGGCGATTCTTGCAGACCTCCGACTTTTAGTTTTTCGAATGCTGCATAAGCAGCTGCTTCGTTGGCTTGCTTTCGTTCATTACGTGTTTCATAAGCTAATCTAAAACGAAAACTAAAGTAACAAACAAAGCAGAACTAAATTTTATGTTAACAAACCGATTATTAATTATACGAGTTATAATATCTTGTGTTGACATCGGATTTCCAGTATCGATCTGTTGAAATTTTCCAAGACCCTTCGGAACTTCATAGGGGTCACGTCCGTCAACGTCGGGATCATAGGATGTTCGTCCGTGAATCACAAGTGATACTTTAAAATGATTCATTAATTCCAGTGTAACAGCGTACGGTGCGCTAATAACAACTTCATCGACATACTATCAAAGCAATTGTCAAAATTAAATAAATAAATTTATTTATTTTTCCAAATCTCACTCGACAAGCCAACAAACTTAACACACGTTCGTGAATATTCATTATTGGATGGTTACTTCCTTTATATTGATTAACAATCTGAGCATAGAACAAAATAGTTATTCGGCATTATTATGGTCGCAAATATTTACTCGATCGGAATGTATACCAACAATAAGATAATCACCAAATGTTTTGGCTTTTTCAAGAAAATCAACATGACCAACATGGAATAAATCATATGCACCAGCTGTATAGATTACTCGATCACCTGGCTAAATGAATAAATAAATTCGTGTGAAGGTTGAATCTCAATCAGCAGTTGTCAACACATGCAATAAGTTCTGAACCGGAGATGAGCTTTAGAATGTTTTAACTTGATGGCTAGTTGAATTTGCGTGAGGTGCGATACCGGTCGAATTAAAAAATTCGAGCAGAGTGAATGAAATTAGTAAAAGTCGGACATTTTCAATTCCGACAGGTGCTTACGATTAATGAACTCACACTGTGTATCTCTAATTCAGACTGCTTCACGCACATTGGATACATAAATTTAGTAGATCTCAAACAAAGAATACCGATGAAGATCATTTGGTCGCTTCTGAAATACGAATTTTTTATTTACTTTTGGCTCTCGACCATTTGAAAATTGGATAATTTTATTAGTTGTTGGAAGAAATTGTGAAGCACCTGTCCATGGATTGACACTCTCTTTGCATAAGCTCATTCGACGTGTATTTTCTCGGTCGATCGATATATCATCTGGTTCGTGATGAGATTTTGTGACCAGTAACATTCTAAATCATGATTCTGAATAATTTTCAAACACGATTTCAATTCTTCATTCTAACCTTCCGACAAGATCTGTGGTTGATATGCCTTGCGTCCGTTTACATTCACGATATCGACCAGCTGCTTTCACAATATGATATGTATCAATACCATCAGCAGTTACCTGACAAATAAAAAGGTTTTTATGTAAAAAAAAAATACAAATAGATTCTTCGTTGTTTTTTTACAGTTATATCATCTCCGTGTACACAAAATGCGCAATTATATTCTTCTAGTGTTTCAAGTGTTGTTACGTAGGGAGCATTTTCGACAACTTGGTCTACCCATTTTATTGCTCGAACCATTTTATATCGTTCTTGTTCAGTGAATACTGGTGGACCTTTATGTGTAGTGATTTCCTCTGAAGAAAAAATTTACATAAGAATGGATTATTCTCTATGCTGAGATTTATATGCAGACGAACCATCTGAATGAATACCAACAATTAAATAATTGCCCATTTGTTTTGCTTGACGACATGCATTTGCATGACCATAATGCACCATGTCATAACTTAAATAAATTCAAGAGTCATTGATTTTAGAGAAAATTTGAGAATCTCACCATCCATCCATCCATATTCGCACGTCGTGATCAGGTTTCTCACTGGTTGCATAGGCTGCGCCCATATTTCTTATGTTTATACAGAAAGAGAATTATTAGAGTCTATAATGAAGTAGAAATATTTCCGATAGTAATCAATTACATTGTAAAATTCGCAAAAAATCGATCGGGTGAGCATGATTTCATATCAATCATTCATTCATTCGTCATTCACTATAATACAATAGGAATTTCAGAATGAAATCCCCCATCCAGTACACATTGGGGTGCTGATTCTAAAAGAAAAATCTATGCGAATAGATGTCGCCACTCTATTATGTCTTGAGAGACAACATATGTATAGCGTATAACTGCATGTATTGCTCAGAATCCACAGTGGTGGTATTTCGGATGTTGCTGTTTAGTCACTCAATCTCTCCCACTAATTATTATTACTGACGAATATTTTTAATTGCAGAAACATATTTATGAAGGTAATTAGTTTATCTTGAATAAAATACTAATTCTTTGCATTGCTAATGCAATCAAATCTGTTGAGATTTCTTGTTTCGAAATAGTAATATGATTATGATGGAAAATCCGTGCATAAATTTATTTCAAAAGATAAAATTTAGCATGGATCCATCGTGAATCATATTCCATTGTAAAATGTAGAATACAAAAAAAGAGAATGACTACTCTGCGAGTAAGTAAATATATGATAAAACCACTGATGAGTCATGAGAAGCAGGAGATGCGAAAGAATCAGAAAAAAACAACGCCAGCAACCATCTTCTGCATTTTTACTACGAAATACACACGCACACTGACATTTATACGCAAGTAAACGATGGTTCTTGATACACAAAATCTCATTTTATTGATTGTTTTTGTGATCGTGGGTATTGGTCTTATAATATGTTGCATCTATTGTTGCGCTTGTAAGCCAGCATGTGTCAGTTTTCGTCAACGTATAATTCATCGGCAAATAGCGCGAGACGAAGAAGTGATCGAACAAGAACGTGAAACGGCTCAAAATCAATTACGAGATACATTTGCGGCAAACCAACAAACACGTGATGACGTTCGCAATAAATATCAACTAAAATAACTTCATTGAGAATTCTTTTTTTTTGTAATAAATGTTAACGTTATTTCTTTATCAGTTTGAATCATCACCGGAGGCTTACACACTAAAAATCTCTATACCGCTTACAAGTTACATATTTTATGATTCGTGCAATTTCGTTTAAATTAATTAAAAATTTCAAGTGTATTTTATTCCTTACTGTGACACGGGGTTTGAAGTACCTGATGTAAATTACACCTGTTTATTAAAGAGGAAAAAATTATTCGTAGGGTGTTTGAAGGACGATATTTTCAATCTGTTAAAATATTTTTCAAATAAAAATATATACGTTACAGAAAATAATAAATGCGCTTTTTTTCATGTTAAAGAATGTGCCGCTCCTCGTTTGTTTTTGGGGATTATTTTCGGTAAGACGTCAAGTGGGGGTAGCTGTTGTTCTAAATGCCTGGGAAACGTAAGACGAAGAATAGGTACCGTTGCAATAACAGCAAATGGGCCAGACGAAAAATCTGCTGTAGGTGCTTTTTGCCGTTTTTGCGTTTGACTATTGTTTTTTATTTTAGACCATTTAGAAACGGGTTCCATTTTTGTGGTTTGTGTTCGTTTTATAGATGGTAGCGAAATGAATGATGATGTAGAGCATTTCAATTTATCTTTTTTCACATTTTCACGCCGTTTTGGTCGTTGTTGGATATGTTTTTTTCTTGGTTTTTCACTAGGTATTTGATGATAAATCTTTGGTTTCGAAAGACGATTAACAGTTTCCATACTGAATACTTTGATTGTACTACGTACAGATCGTTTTGTAGGCGATGAATTCTGTTGTAGACATTTTGGTTTGATATTCGTTGATACATGAACTTTTACTGCATTGATATTTTTATTTGATATTGGTACTACTGATAGTTGAGATACAAGCGGCGGGTTCACAATTGTTTCTGATGTATTTGAAAATGTAGTCGATTCAGTAGCCATTGAAGATGTTCTTGATATAGTACGATTGAATAATAGTTTATCACTGGGCGAATAATGTGGTGGTCGATGAAGATATCGATTTTTTATGATATTTCGATGAAAATCTTCTAATGTTTTAATCGATCCTATTTGTTTATCATTTTTAGTAATCGCGAATAAAACATCTTTTGTTGCTTTTTGTTGTTCTTCTTCTGAACGAACAACATCTCGTAATGGATTTTTTGCAACAGAAATCGTTTTATCGAAATCAGATAAAAAGTTTTTATGACACTTTGATAATTCATCAAATCGAGTGAAAAGACAATCGATCGAACGTAATGCAGGAATCATATTTTTGTGTGTTAAGCCAGCAGAAAAAAAAACAAGAAATGAAATATGATTTATCAAAATTACAACAAAATCAAAAGTTTAATTTTCTTTTGACATGCATCAAGAGAAAAACACTCATAGATTTTGTTAGTATTTGCATATTTAACTTTCATCATGTAAAGCTTCTTTACTTAATCAAGAATTAGCACAGAAAAGTGCTACGTAAATAAAACATGTGAAATACAGTTTACTAAGCGATCGTATGGCGTGAGTAAATTAGAAATTAATTCAGAGTTTTACATAGAATTGAACGTATATTTGCTACTTCTTTGCTGGACGATGATGAGCTTTGCAAAATCATGTTTTTCTGCCTATATTATTGATTTTAGTATAGACGAATTTTTATTGTGTCTGATACTGTCTGGCAAAATTTAGCTCGCTCAGCTGCTCAACCGTGGTATCCACGCCCCAGATGAAGAAATGTACATCTTGATATATATATGATTTCACACGATAGATGGAGCTAAATTTCAGGAAGATTTTTAAATCTACAAAGAATTAAATTATATTCAAATCTCATTTTTCTAAAACATAATCGGATAAAAATGAATTCGTAGCAGCAAAATTTTCAAATAGTCAAAAAAATGTAATTGATTATAGATGCATAGATGAATAAAATATAGAGGTGGTCGAAACAATTGGATGATTCAAATACATCTTTGTCGTTAATGGAAGAAGAATTCTATTAAAGTATGTTTTTAAGATATAAAATGTAGATTTTTTTCTTAGTAGATTTATTTTAATTGATACGTTTGGTTCTGACTGGCACACTATCATATGGTGTTGTTTTTTACAAAATAAATATCAAACCGGGTCTAATAAATTCAAAAGTTGAACTCTCGGATGTTCAGTGACGGAATCTTGTTCATGGTTCTTGTCCGAATTTTCAATTCTGAGAAATAATAATGTTAAACTGTTGATGAACTTGAGATTTATTCTTATATGTAACTCGAGTTAGTGCAGTTTCAACAAACTATTTTATACATCGATGCGAGCGTAAAATCACAACTTTCCTTAGTATATTCAAAACAGCATAGTCTGAAAAACTTTGAGGAGATCTTTTCGGAATATTAAAGGTGATTGAATTTTACTTCTAGATCATGCCCATCGAAGATTTATCCGAAGAAGGCCTTCCTAAAGTGCCGAATCTTGAATTGGCACAATTAAAATTTCTCATAACGCTTCAACCCAATAATAAAAGCTTAAAAGAAAAATTATTAAATGAAATCAAAGCAAATAATATGACACCATTTTATCTTGAATGCGTCAAAGATGGAGAATTATCATCTGATGAAAAACTTGTTCAAACGATGCGTAAAGCCAATGAAGACAAATTGAAAGAATTAGATGGAAAAATCGAAGACAATGAAAAAGCATTCGGCGATAGTGAAATACGTGAAAGTTATTTAGCTAAATCTCAATATTTATGTTTGATTGGCGATCGTGAACAAGCTTTAACGTGGATACGAAAAACTGCCGATAAAAGTGTTGCATTAGGACATCGTTTGGATTTGATCTTCTATCAATTACGTTTAGGATTATTTTACATGGATCAAGATTTAATTGCAAGAAATTTGGATAAAGCTAAAACACTTGTTGACGAAGGTGGAGATTGGGATAGACGAAATCGTATGAAAGTTTATCAAGGTCTACGAGCCATGTCCATTCGAGATTTTAAAGCTGCTGCGGAATTGTTTCTTGATACAGTCGCAACATTTACATCGTATGAATTAATGGACTATCAAACATTTGTTACGTACACTGTTATTTGTTGTCTTCTGTCTTTGGAAAGACCTAAATTACGTGAAAAAGGTATCCTTTTAGCGTTCGAAAATCTGTACTGAGGATTTAGCGAGAATGTTAATAATGCATTTTTTTTTGTTTTCTTGTTTAGTTATTCGTGGAAGTGAAATCTTGGAGATTCTTCATGGTTTACCATTGATCAAAGAATATTTATTTTCACTTTATGAATGTCGTTATGCAGATTTTTTCCGTTGCTTAGCAACAATCGAACAAGATTTACTAGTTAAAGATCGTTATTTAGCCGTACACGCATCATATTATGTACGTGAAATGCGTATCATTGCTTACAATCAATTGTTACAATCATATTCATCGTTGACACTCAAAGGAATGGCACAATCATTTGGATGTTCGGAAAATTTTCTCGATAAAGAACTATCAAGATTTATCGCCAGTGGCCGACTCAATTGTAAAATCGATAAAGTACGAGGAATCATTGAAACAACAAGACCCGATTCGAAAAATTTCCTCTATCAGGAAGTCATCAAGAAAGGTGATTTATTATTGAATCGTGTGCAAAAATTAAGTCGCGTCATCAACATTTAATTCAAACTGATTGGCTGTAAAACAATTTTAACAGACATGTTTAAGTTCTTCTTTTTTTATATATATGAGCAAACAAAATGTGAATAAACAAGAATTTTAACGTTATATGAATATGTTGGTTTTTTTTTGTTTTGTCGTATATATGATTATTTAACAATTACAATACAATAGGAAACAATATTTGAATACACATCATTTCGAATCAATGAAAAAGCATAAAGCGTAAAATAGCATTTTAACCTTGAATAGCCAATAAAAAAGAAACCTATTCATTTGTATTGCTAACAGACTCATAATTATTACCTGGCGATGGGTGCTACAATCATTCATTAGTCACCTGTATTTTCCCCCTCGGGTTTATAATTGATTTTTATAAGCGACATTACTCCGTAGATATACTTGGTCTATACTGTAAAAATCTCCTGCAGAAAAAAAAACAACTTGACTACCTTTTTATGACTTATTTCTTTTGATAAATAAGAGAAAAGAATATTTGTAAGTTATCAAGTAGCGCGCCTGGAAACATTCATACGCTGTTTCGAAATTAGATCGTATTTTTGCTATTATATACCATATAGATCAAGTTACTGAGCAAATATTATTCGCATATCGAGATATCTTAACTACTTATACGTTTGTAAGAACTTCCGGAATACCAAAAATACTCGAGTACTATTTTGATTAGACTAAATGTATATAAGCTAAGTGTAAAAAATCATGTTACATACTGATTTATTTCCCTACGATTGCTTACATAACATATTATTCTTCTCGTCAATCGAGTTGGTCGATAATAGCAAAAAGAGCAAATAGTTTAGGTATATTTTGCCGGTTATAAATTGATTTCTGGTCGGCTTCCATATGAAAATACGTCATATTAGACGCTCTTCTCATTTTACGCTCGCACGTTTCAAACATGAGTGACAAGCGAAGTGGTTTTTTTTCGTACCCAATACGGTTACCTTTTTTCTTCTTGCTACTTATCATGAAGATGCGCCGATAAAAGAGAAAATATTCGAACTTCGATATAGGTAGGCATATGAATCAACAACTGACGTTTTCTTTCTGTTTCTTAATGTTATTGTGTAGAATAACGAGTTAACGGCCTGACATTTTTTGATTAACTAATGTTCGTGATATTATATTGTGTGCTTAGTCTAGACATCAAGAAGGTAATACTTAGAAGAAATAAAAACCTTGAAATAATAGTCTCTATCGATTATTAGTACTTGTGTAGCAGATTGCGATTTTATATTAAAATAATCAATAAAAATACGAAGAAGTTAACAGCTGATTACAAAAAAATGTCAAGGTTTATTGTGACGTAGGTAGCTATGTGAACAATAGATAAAATGAATAGTAATCCTATGACGTCAATAGGTGTTAACAGTTTCCTAATGTCTTGTTTTCTTTTTGATTAACTTTCGTGACCGGATACTTAAGTAATGAATACTTTTTGGCGCATATATAGTAAAAGCCTATGACGATATTCACTCGTGTCCGCCTTGTATGTTTGCATATATAATCCATTGATAACATGTATGTTATATCATCAGATCAAATTTTATTTTTATTTTCTAGATGTGTATATATAGAGAGAGAAAATATGCTCCAGTAAATCCTTGTAGTAGATGAAGTACTTGAACGGATAAAAGTTTTTTTTTTCTGCTCTTACTTTCATTTCCTTTCTTCTACTAAAGTTTACTCGCCAACGCATGTTTCTATTTTCTATTTTTCATAGAAAGAAAGCATTGCGGATAATTAACTAGGACACAATAGATTGATTCTAAACTAAAAGTTCAGCTAGACTTGTCATGGTGTTTCATAATTATTATTCTTCTATCGCGTTCCATTTTGCTCTTTTGACAAGTGAAAACAGCGGCCGAGGACCCTCTAGAATGTTTTCCGATAAAATAAATGACTACCAGTTTACCCTAATGAATCGATTGTCGATAATCAAGTCGATCTTAATCATTTTCAAGTTAAAGTGACTAATTCATTCTATATGATGTGTTTTAACACGCCGTTCGGTATGAAAGTGTGCGGAGCACATGTTATGGGAATATTAAAAACAATATTCCCTACTGTTTTATAGGGAAGTGCAGACGCAGGTTAAATATAACAGTCTTTTATCTTTTTCTTCATATCGTCATAGACCTGAACTTGCGATGCCTAAATATATATACATATGAACATATTGATACGTATGCGTTAAGTTATAGAAAGTCACGAGCATTCCGAGGTAAGATTGAAACTGTTGATAATACTTCAGTGAAGTGATCATAACATGCGTTTGTTTTTAATTGTTGATGCAGAGAGAAAATAGAATATAAAAGTGAAAAAAAACGGAAGTAAAAACTAAAAATAGTTTTGATGAAAGAATTTTTCTAAGGAAGAAAAAATAATTTATCTAAAAATATGCTTTTTGAACATTTCCTCGCCAAGTCGTACTCTGATTCACGTGCGTATATACAAAAGTTATTATAAGTTGTTGGCAATGAAAAAGAAATTGATTGAACGAGACGCATTCTGGTAAAGATGACGTCATCAATTAGTCATAAGAGATGAATAACAATAGACATTACCCAGTAAATTCATTCTTCAACACCAGTAAGTACGTACATTTACACAGCGTATCTTGTTTATTATGCGTCAGAATTTATTGGCGCAAATTACTTATGTAATATTACATATAAAAGTAGCAGCCAATCTTTTATTTTTACTTTCATGTTAATTTTTACAGATGTATTTTGATTTTGTTTCTGCTATCACAATAATGCTGATGTATGTGAAAAAAAGAAAGCGAAGCCGAGAGAAAAAAAAATAGTGACGTCAAATACTTTTTTTTTCTTCTTCTTTTTCTTGAACCGTACGCCAGAACTCTCGCTTTCATATTCTTTCCATCTTCTTTACCGTTCATTTGTTGATTCATCGTAATACTTTGGCTATTGTCAACCATCGTAAGTAATCTTTCGAATCTAAAAACAAAAGAAATTTCCAATGATAAATTGATGACAAATACTGTTATCGTTCAACAAACATAAACAGTCGTTTTTTCTATCAAGATGAAATTGATGTATGTGAATAGCTTCGTGAAAGGATTAACATTTTCTATTTTGTTTGAGAACGAGATCGAAAGGCTGCGTTTTCCCCCTTATAATTATCATGGGCAACATCAGGATGTTTTTCATATGGCAAAAATAGATGCTGCTAATAGGGGCGTCACCAGAAAAAATTGTAGAGGGGAGGGGGATAAACTTATTTTTTCACAGGATTCTATTTTTTTCTAGGGGGGCTGAGTCTTCTACCCCCCCCCCCCCTGGTTACGCCTCTAACTGCTGAATTATGTTTCATATTTTACCTCGTCTCTATCATTGAGGGATTCATAGTCATATGAGATTTCTTTTCTTTAGATATTTAACCGGCTGTTGTCATTAATATTTGAATAAAAAATAATCATTCGTTATGCTTTTTTTCTCTTCAGATTTAATAAAACTCAATCAATTGAAATCATGTCAAGCAAGTGCCAAATAGTTCCAGATCTTGCTGCTGCTGTTCTAGGTGCAACCGAAGAAATCTTGATTAGTCCAGAGAGTCCATCGTTGGAATGCGGCCATACTCGATTCGTATCATTAACCAACTCTTCAAATGACTTCCAGGTTCCATTATCACGCGTAAATTCACGAACAATGTCGCAAGTCAATGCAAAAATAGCATTTACTTATTTCGATAAAAACCGCGATGGAAAATTGAGTATTAAAGAGTTCAAATCAGTTATGCATGATTTGGGTTATAAAACTGTTGATAAACAATTAATTAGACAAATGTTTTCAGAAATAAATGGTAATGGAAATCAGCATGTATTGACTTACGAGGAATTCGTTGAATTTCTCGAATCAAAATTATCGTCAACAACCGACAATAATCATTTACCGTTGACAGGTGATTTAAACTTATTATCATCACAGCAAATGGAATTTGATATTGAAACATTATTTAATTGTTACGATCTTGACAAGAATGGTTACATTGAACCAAAAGAATTACGAAAAGTTATGAAGCGTTTAATAGGACAAAAACTATCTAAACAAGACATTGAAGATATGATGAGTGTTGCTGATATAAATGGTGACGGACTACTAGATAAGACAGAATTCGCACTTCTATGTCGTGGTTTTTGTTGAAAACAAAACAAAAATTATTTTCTTGTTCATTTGTATATTAGGGCAGATATAATAAATATGTGTTGTTTGATTTTCTCCCTGGTTTTGTTTTACATTTTTTTCTTCAATTATTGTCTATGTCCTTGTCTAACACGTTGTGTGTTATAATCGTATTGACTTGATAGAACATGTCGATTTCATCATCTCTGATGTAATCCATCTTGTTTATCTCTTACTTCCGGGATGAAAGTCTTCAATATAGTGAACAATTCTTTTTTATTTACTGAGCATTTTGTATATGTTTTGTCGATGTATCTAATGATGTTATTTCGAGATTTTTAAGTACTAAGTCGGAAATAAAACTAAGAAGAGCAAAATTTACCATAACTTAATTATAAACAAGGTGCTTTTTTCAAATTCGATTCGGAAATCAGTCAATTCATTTCAACATTATCGTGACCTCCACAGAATATAATTTTAGCAGTACCTCTTGCTTTCATTGCAACAACCTGCCAGAAAACAAATATCAGAACTACTGCAGCTGTTGGCTACGTGTAATACGTAGCTCCACGACAATGTTTGGATGAAAGGAAGCTTTACGAGTTACTTCGGCATAAACGAATAGTAGCTTGACAGCGTGATAAATAATGCTATTATATTCTTGAGCAGTATCAGGCAAAAATTCGGAACAAAAGAAGCATTTACTGATTATATGATATTTCCAACAGGGAATTATTTTTGCCAGGAACATGCATCACAGAAGCGAACAAACTGAGCTCCTTTCACAGTTGAATTGTTTTCTAAGCAACAAGCTGCTACTTGTGGTCGATTGACAACAATACTAACCATCCATGCAACTAACTCCTGTAAATGAAATAATCGCAATGAATAGAAGAAGAAAAGCCACAAGGTTATCTAGACATTTGAGCACGACTTGCACAAGGATCCGGTAGAAAACAGACTCACCTTATATTGACCAGATCAAGAACGATTACAAGAAAAACAACAGATTTTGTTCTTAATCACGGTTTTGTACTCTGAGTAGAAAAATTAAGACTCAAAATATGCGTGCATTTGTCATAGGAGCCACAAATGGAGTTTTCTTTTTTTGCATTGATCATCACAGCGAAAGTGAATCAGGAAAAGTATTTATTAAATTTCCATGAATCCCTTCGGGAAGCCATTTCTTTAAGAAAATTATAATGCAAAAAAACAGTTGATGTCATAACAAAAATATCTCCACATAAAGTCAGATGTCCCCGAGCTTTCCGTGTTCTATTTTAAGCGAGTAGTAATTATTTCTTCACAGGCGCCTGAAAGATTGTTGCCTGATTTTGAACTTAATAGGATGCTTGCTGTGCTATTCTTTATAGAATAATTGTTGTTCGCTCAACATCGATCATCGCGATCTTGGGAATATCTGATTTTCCATAAAGATATTCTCGTTGTGACTGCCGATATAAACATAGAGTAAAATAGATAATTTTGTCCCCTATTAAAATACATATATTTCTATTGATAGAACAATGCTTAAGATAAAATGATTCACTGTTGATTCAGCTGAAGTTTAACTAAACATGGAGGCGCGCAAATGTCTGTTTGAGAGATCGATGGAAAAGCCATTAAAATACAGTACTTTAGATTAAATGAAACATTGGAATATCGTTTTTTTTTTATTTTTAGAATTGGACAAGACAGAAAATTTTGTTCTGTAGACAACACTAGTAGCGAAAGTTTTAGCAATTGAATGCAAGTAGATTGAGCAGTTACAGAAATAAAATTTACTAGTTTATTTTTTAGAAAAAAAATTAGTATCAATTTTCCCAACAGGAAGTTCTGACCGATATATCGGTAAATCCAATCCAACTGAGAACACTGGTATTTGTTTATTGCTTTAACTCAAATGTAGATAAATTTCTAATTCTGTTTATCTGCATTCGAGTTTCTCCATTTAATAATATAATTATATTTCCACGATGTCAATGTCCACAAAATTTAGTCCATCTTGACATGATTTATATAGGTTCCATTCCACCATTGTTTAATCCGCTGGTAGAAAGATGATTCTAAAATAGATCATTTTCAATTCTATAGTCTTTTTTTTATAGACAGCTGTCTTAACATAGATAGCAATCAAAAAGCAAGGTTGTCTTGGTCTGAGCCATTACAACTTCTTTTTAAGAGACTTCGATTGTCATCCCGATAAATCTAGTATGTTCCTGATAGAGATGAGCGGAATCACTCTTTTTCTGGTCCGTGTCTCGGGCAAAATAATTTTATTGTTAATGGTCCAGTAGGGGTAAATCGATTTCAATTATAAGTCTTTGTTCGATATAAATTAGAGTCAACGCTGGAATTGACCTTTGTAGAATTACTGATTTAACACATGTTCAGCTAAATTCATAATTGTTCCAAGATCAATTCCAATTCAGTTCCTATGCATCTGTCAGAGCTAGGGATGCACAAAACCAATAATTTTACTATTACACGTAAAAGTTTGCTAGATTTCTAGTCATGTGACTTTTAAAATTTTCACAGACCTGATAGTTCTTCAACAAAATACTAAGTCTACGTGGATGGTCTTCAATTAAACTGTTGTTGATTCATCTATTTGAGAATCTATACAAGTTATCGAAAAATTGCAATTGTTGAAATAAAAATCAGGAGAAATGAAGTCAATTTTCTCGAATAATACAACTAATGGCTATCATTGAATTTATATATTAGAAGTAATAAATTCTGTTCATCAAAAATCGGGAATAGTTAATATCAGTTTGTTCTTCAATTTGAGTCTTTTTCAAAACAATGTTAAGAGAATAAAAAAAATAAAAATTCTATTTAGTTTATAATTTGTAACTAAAACCAATCGGGCAGTTCCCTTCGTTAATTGGTTTTTACGTAACTTAATTACAATCTTTGATTGATTATAAGATAAGGCAGATATAGTTTACATATAACACAATGAACCACTCAATTACCCATAGAAATAAACGGATTTAAAGGCTTTTTCATATTTTCTTTAATATAATTTGTTAGTTTTATTATTGGAGAAATTCTTTGTTTAATACAAAACTTCGTTTTCCTCTAACCCTTTTGTAAACCATAGCAAAATAAGCCATTTAAAAAACACTGTATCATATTCCACAGTAGTGTCAATGATGTATTTCAATTCAGAAAATAATCTTGTTTTTCAATGAATTAAAATTTTACTAATGAAAATATTACAAAGTTTTTATCGGAGAGTGATTTTCATGCTTCACGAAATGTTTCATTCTGTTTAAAGTATTCTGAAAATTTTCGCCATGAATAATCATGATTTTGAAAATATGTTATGATATTCTGTCTACAACAATTTCAACTACTTGACGAAAACAAAAATGTGTGATGATGCAGTTCTTGATCTTTCTAATCTATAAAAACGAATATAGTAAATATCACTATGGATAATGTCCACACTTTAGACAAAGCAAGATTCATTTTGATTGATCTGTTTCGAACGAAATATCTCGCTGAAATACTATTCTCTTCAATTTAAGATTGTTCATACAGTGAATATATCCCAGGAGAATGAATCCTAGCCTAGGATCCGATGAGTTCCGATCGGTTACTATTGGATTCCGACGGAGCTCTTCGGAAGGCGCAAGGAAACTATCGGATTATCGTCGGATTCCTGGTTCCGGAATCGATATCGGAAACTGATAAAATCAGACATCAACCGTCAATCGGAACCGGAATGCTTCGGATTTCATTGGTTCCGACAATCGGATATGATTGGAAATACGACTGTCGGATTCGACATTGATTCCTCAACCAGGAATCCAACGGGATTTCGTCGGAAAGTAGGACTCCATAGAATCCGATGGGATTCAGTATCGGATTGATTCACCTGGGTATAATGCAACAGTATTCTATTCGAAAAACCATCTATATTATAAGTTTGCATTAATTATGAAAATATGAACGTGAACATGCGCAACTCTGAATTGTCTCGATGAATTCCTATCTATTTCAATTTTCAATGCGTCAAAAAAAATATCGTCCGTTGTAAAAATACACAAGTAGTCGTCGTTACTTGTACAGTTAACTTCTATTTGATTGATCAAGGATGGGTGCGTATATTTAGATCTTCTATTCTCCCGCATCCAATGTCATGATTACTTTCGTTATTTCATCTTTCCATTGATACATCAACAAAAATATTACAACTGTGATTTAAGATGAAGTTTTTATTTTTTTTAACAAAGGAAAATAGGCACAGAAATTTTCGGGATACATTTTTGGTTTTTCCTCACAGATTATGCGTTGTAATTTTGAACAAGTAGCACGAGCAGGATTGTTTGTGAAATATTGTGTTGCATTCACCAAGATATAGTAGTTGATAAGTAATGTATTAAGACATGGTAGATGTGTGTTGAAATCGAAAAGAAATTGTTCTGCATAGTCGAGAGAAGCCATTGAAAGATCAAGTATCATAAGATGAGAAAATTGAACAATCGAAGATGTTTGCTCGTGTTCATTTTGTTGATGCATGAACTTCTTCTGTTGTGCATTTGAATTGGATATTGTTAATTTATGTAATAATGGGCATGATTGAGAAATTTGAATAAAAAAGTCGTGTTCAAATGGGCGAAATAAATCATGTACAAATAAATGACGAACAGTCAAAAATACACCATCAGGAAAATTATCAACAAATGTATCCATGCGTTCCATAGTAAACGGGAGCGAGTAAATATGACACGAACCAAGACCAAGTTGAGAACAATCAATGTAACATTCAACGTTATATCCTGCTTGAATGAGTACACGACTAACTTCATCAGATGTTGGGTAAAGTTCTTCATCCATAGTGGTGCCGGTGGTAGTAATGTTGAAGATAAATGCATTTAGATATGACATTTTACTTGCAATATCGTTGATCAGATGTGTACCATCGATGAATGAAGCTCGATCACAAACAAGAAGAGACAATGTAAGGTTTTCTAATTGTGACATTTGATGAAGAAGTGGCACAATTTGGCTATCATATTCAGTTGTGAAAAGAAATGAAGATAACGAGAAACATTTTAGCTTAGACACAGTTTCCTAAAGGAAAAACAAGAAAACTTTAAATAATGTCAAATTGGCGATTAACGAAAAAGTACTATTGGAACATTAGTCAAACATATTAATTTAAAACTGTACATGACAAGATCTATATTAATCAAGTCAAATCTTTCCTTTTCTTTTTTCACAGAACATTGAAAATGAATTCTGAGTTCTAAAATCATTTGTCTTAATCTGATAAGGTCGTTTTTTTATCTACAATACTATTCACAATAATATTATCTTTCTTTTTTCTTTGGAAAACTATTTGATCTATATATGTATGAACAAATTCTTTGACGATAACTAAAGACGACGTTTGACAACATGAAATATAGACACTAGAATAATATCTTATCTGTCACATCGTTTAGCTGATAGTAAGATGAAAAGGGTTTCACTGTGATTTAAAATATTTTACCATATTATTGAGTAGCATTGATGTCTTAGAAATCATGTATACTTCCACAATGAATGTTTGCAATTGACTAAGACGTCCGTCAAGTAAATAAAGACAATCGTCCAAATCGCACACGCTTATATTTAAATGAACAACATTCGACGAGAAACGCGTTGTAGGTAAAAAATCTATCAATAATGTTGGTGAATACAAACAAGCATCTTGTAAACCGAAGTGAAGACAAGTTAAATTTGTAAATATTATAAAAATAGTGTTCACAACATTGACGACCAAATTCTGAATAAAATCACACGTGCTAACTTCATTCATCGTGACGGAAAGATGAGTGATATTATTTTTAAACCTATGAATGATTGATGACTCATCTAAATTTATGCAGTAAAATAATTGTCGGATTTTATTTATTTTCAAACAATGAAAAAAAAGAGAACATACCATCGAAAATTCGAGACATCAATAAAGGTGGAAGATTTACAAGAGTAAGCTGGTCGAGTTTCGGATAATTTCCAATACGAAGAACACGATCGATCGATAATGGATCAAGAGTAAGACATTCAATATTATGTTGAATTCGTGGTAAAATATCAAAACAGAATCGATTGAGTATTGAACTAGTTTTCGAAGGATTGTCTTCATTGGATAATATTGTTACTAAATCAATAGATCGTGTAAAACTAATGTCCCGAGCCAATCTATCGAGTCTTTCATTAACACCGATGATTGAATATAATACATCAATACTGTTGAGTCTATTGAGAATGGCAAGCAATATCTCGTCGCATAGAGCGAGAATATCATTCGTTGATTGGTGCATATCTGTTCATAAATGACAAATATTGTGAATTCAGCTCAATATATAATTACGACTATGTTTATCTTATATTGCATGTATGGCGTCGTCAATATAGACAATAATAACGCCGAAACAATGAAAGAAAGACGCATGGTTAAGCGAATTGATATCTAATGTACTGCATGTGGCTCTCTCTTCCTATGTGAAATTGATATTAATTGGACCATGCGTTGAACATTTTTATAGGAAACGTTGATGCTCGAAAATAATTTACACAAATAGGCTAATACAAACAGAGATAAGTTATACTAACTTTTGCACTGAAATATAGTATAGATCGAAAACGCTGACACAATTAGAAATACAGTCATTTATCCAACAACGATTGATGTTTATAAGAGTCTTGAGAATCAAGCGTCAATGTAATTATTTCCACTAAGTACATTCATGTGCTCGCGGTTTGATAATAAGATAATGATTCGTCCCAAGTTTAAGACGGACATGCCAATAAATGAATAATATATTTCACCAAGACCCTAAGAGATCAGTGCATAGATAACCCATAGTACACCTTGGAGTTCTAAGCTAATGGTTCGGATTCGAGTTCGACAATAGTCTAATCAATTCAGACAGTAATGACTTCGCAGGCAATTACCTAAGTACTACTTTGACTCTATGGACAGTTGCGTAAAGCACCTTACGCTTGGTTATGTATGACTTTCTGTATTTTGAAACTATCGATTTCTTTTTCATGATGGCTGCAGACATTTAGTTTTTAAGCTGTTTATTTCACTGTACGAAGGGGTTTCGTAGCTATTTTTGAAACACATTGGTTTCATTTACTTCTATTTTGACAGATTGAGACATTTCATATAGGTTTAGTGAAAACCGAGCCTGAACTGGACCACAAACGTTCAGATTTCAAGCAGGTCTTGTCAACAACAGCTTTTCCTGTTCTCATTAAATTATCACATTTCTTTGTATGCAATATAAATACGTATATACAATCGACATAGTAAACAATGTCAAACACCACGTCGCGCACTTTATGGCTGTTTTCAGTCAGAGAGGCATCAGAATCTGAACTCAATAAGGGTGTGGGTTACTCGTCTATCCACCCACACCCAGCAAACGTCTTCTTTTCATCTCATCAGCCAGTAGACCGGATGTAACAGCTTTTATTTCATATAATTGACAAAAAAAGTCTCTTGCATTCATACATATGGTGTGATGAGTGACATGTTATATTGTGACTGTGAGACACGAGATGTAGTGCTAAGCTGCTATCAGCCAATAAAAATTTTGCGATTCGAAATATGAAAATATAATCGGAGCTTTGAAAAACTTTCAGGAACGAGAAACCTGAACGTGAATGGAAAATGGGAACCAAGAAAAGTGATTTTCACAGAACCCTAATGTTTACTAGGGGTAGCGCTTTACTTTTACTTTCAGAATTTAAGGTAAGGGGAGTTTTTGCTTCCCTTTTTCTAGGAAAGGAAAGTTTTTGATTCCCTTTTTCTAGGAAATGAAAGTTTTGATTCCTTTTTCTAGGAAATGAAACTTTTTACTTCTTTCTTTCTAGGAAAGGAACATTATAAAATGTTTCCTATAATATCTGTTTTATCAAATGAAGCCCTAAACTATATATATA
>OENM01000659.1:56834-67346 GCA_900239745.1 Rotaria magnacalcarata
TCAGTGGGCGTTCCAACTCTTACATACACGCTAGAAAACTTGAACTTATTGTAAATTTTGGATAAAAATATATTACCCATATTGTCACATACGTCGTAGTATTATCAAAAAATATCTAAAAAAATAAAGACCATTTATTTTTATTCAGAAGGTTCCATTCTATGTTGATTTATTGTAAGTAATTGAAAGGAGATAAGATAAATACTCGATATATCATAGAGAGATACATTGTAGACAAAGTAGTAGCAACTTTTAGGCTCAAATATTGACGTTTTCTTGTTCATTTTGTTTTATTAAACATACATTAAAGCGTAGTGTCGATGAAAATGAATTCTATAGTATAACATAATGAATATGAGTATCATTTTAATTTTTTCCTCTTTCTCTCAAATCGTACTTTGGGCAGAATAAAGTGTGGGTGTAGTAACAAATGGCCAAACCGTAACCCACACCCGGGACAGAGAAATTAATTAATTAATTTCTCTGTCACGGTCTGCGATGATCTCCGAATTCTCTGTAACGGCCTGCGATGATCTCTAGAGACTCCATACATCATAATACAGCCCGTAACAGAGAAGCTCCACAGACCATCGTAGACGGATTCCAGAGAAGGAGCTTCATCGTGTTTCACATTTCAATCTCACAGGGATTGCGTTAACAATTTTTTTCTTCTGAAAAGAAAGAACGAGAAAACTTCTAAAGTTAAGCGTAGTCTGACATAACAACATGTGAAGAGGCAGAGCGTTGTCAAAGGATGAAAGAAACTAATATGAAGTATCAATAGTATGCAAGTAATTTGAATTCAAAACAAAATAATGAGTAGAGAAAGATCCATTATAGCTACTGATATTAAAATGATTGGTTTATTACAGCTTTAGTCGATAATTCAAATACTGTTAAATTCTATCAAAATGAAAAATTTCAAATTTCCTTTCCTAAAAGAAGGAAAGTGAAAGTGTCACCCATAGGGTGAAACTAGACATAAGAAGATGAGTTGTGATGAATTGAAGATGAGAAAAGCAATCAGATATGTAGGCTCGTTCTCAGGATACTAAAATTAAGTCAACATTTTTATACAGTTATGATCGCTATTTCACACATTCTAAAATAGAACATTTTCCATACAAGTCACTTAATCACTTAATTTTATGTGAATTAAGTTCTAACACAGAAAGTCTAATGCTTAATATTAAAAATGATGTGACTACTGCAAACATTTTTTTTACTAATGTTAGGTGTTAAATTAAAACTTAACGCTTTATATTAAATTAACGTAAAGTGCCACCCGGATAAGAAACATTATTAAAGTGAATCTGTAACAACAGAAGTGTCAGGCACTTTTATTAATGTTGGTGGTTTCAGTTTGATGTGTACTTGAATCTAGTATCGGATACAACGAGTTTGAATAATTTTCATAAAAGTCGTTTTGCTCTAATAAAACTATTAGAGTTATTTAAACGATAATGAATAGTTTGCTTGCTACCTGCGTCACATTTTCAAAAGAGCGAATGAAATATTATATATTCTATGAGTTTATCGTAAAATTTGTATCGATAAGTGAAATTTTGAAATGAATGATAATTCATTCGCACTATAAAAAGACGTAGCGCTTACAATGGTACATGTGGCACAGGTAAGATGATAAATCCATTTTTAGGAGTACATGAATTGATAGAAACTCAGTGAACTAAAGCAACAAATAATAGTATATACTTTTCTCTTCTTTAAGTCACTATACAAAAAAAGCTGCAGCATTAAAATAGCTACTCAGGCATGGATCAAAAGTAATATTTTGTAGAGATAGTCTTCCAGGCCATATCATTAAAAATTAGGACAGGCAAGTTTTTCGACACCTTGATTTAAATCAATCAAGTCTGTATTTCATTTAAATTACTAGATCTCTTAATTTCTAGCAAAGCCGAGTGGCAATTCATTACTCCTCTTCATATTGCCTACATATAACGTATTGATTAAACTAACGTTCGAAGTATAATTATTTAATTGAGGCTTTTAAAATTTTTAGTAATCAGATATTCAAATAACCAGACATTTTTTATTATCTAAAGAGTTATTCAATTTCGAAATTCTCAGCCGCCGTCGAAGATTCGAAATTTTTTAAACTTTTTCACCGCCACCGCTGCCGATTGGCTTGTCGGCTTACATCTCTACTCATATTTAGTCGAGTATTCGTTCTCTGACGTTCTGTAATCGAATAAAACCAACAATAATTACATAGAATGATTAGTTAATCGACGTGTTTACTGCAGTAGTACAGAATGAACGAGAAATACATGAATTCGCTGAATTTTTTTATGCTACTAGCTTTCGAAAATATGAATGCCTTTGTGCAAAAAAACAGGTAAATAATCGATATACGACATCCGTTTTGTTGGGTGAATTTGTTTCGTTTTTCTGATTCTGTGAATCAACCACTGAATATTTTTCGACGAATTAAAGTATGAGGGGCTCTGAGTGTAATTGGGAAGTCGTTGACGTGAGAATATGAAAGATTTCATCTTTTTTATTTCTAGGGTATATCGCGCAATTACACATCCTGTCAGTATTAAACAGTGAGTTTGCGAATTTCTGCCATCAGTTGAATTTGGATTTCTAAGGTATTAAAAGTACTATTACATTGTTGAATCGTCATTTGTAGCAATGTTTAATCAATTCTGGCTTATCACGGCTCTTCTATTCAACTTATGTAAGTGATTAAAAACGATCATCGACATAGTGTGTGAAGTCACTTATAAACATAGAGCTCATAGAGGAAGCGCTATCTTTTATGTTTCGACTACACAAGCACTACGCACTTCTTCTATGTTGCAAAGGCGACATCAACTCATGGTACGATTACTTTGAAACCATGGGAAAGAGTCGACATTTTTCAGATGATCTATTCTAATACGCATGAAGGGTATCTTCAGTGAGCATTCGAATATTTCTTAGGGCGATTCACTATTAAAAGACTCAAGAAATTTTACGGACTGAGCATCTTTTTCTAAACGTCCCTCCCTCATTCCGAACATCCGTGAAATTCTAGGAATGCCGGATATGATTCACTCACACAGGGGCCAATAGATAAAGTTGATGAATCAAGATATATCTCGATCCCGGCTGCCCAATTTACACCTTCAAAGTTCGATTCTATTTTGCTATACGTGTAAAAGCGATTAGTAGGACCTCGAAGAAATAAGGGATTATTGATAGCACTAATCCTGAGTTCTGCGCATGTCGAATCAGTGGAATAAACCTATGAACCTAGACCTCCGTCCGGGCTTTCCATTAAACAGTTACGTGTGTGGTAGAGCTCGGTTAAGAAGAACCACACCCACGCTGTAGCTCCGATCGAGATCCATGTTTATCCATCAATTTCATCTTTTCGTCCAGTATACTGGCGACTCATAATGATTTGGATTTCTGGATGTCGATATCTTATTTTGGGAAGGAGTGAGATCATTTTGAATAGGCCTGCGTTTTTAGGAGTTGTTAAGCTCTATATCAGTCCATCGTTTTTTTGTCTTTTGATGAGCTGTCTAGGTGACTCGTTTCGAAAATTGCTTGAATCGGGATTCTAGATATCCTGCAGGATTCAAATATTGTATCAGATTTCTTCTGTAAAATTCTTCTTGCATAACTCCCAATCATATGTCCGAACATGAACATCTTAGTAACGTGAAAAAGAATTATTCGGGACTTGAACAATCTTTACACTGAAGTGCATATAACTAAAGTAGTTTTGAAACAGATGCTCTGACATTTTTGAGAAAGTCATATATCTTATCATAGTGCATGCGTGTAATTACAATGATAACAGTATATGTAATCGCAGTGTACTTTCATTGGCACAACTTTAGAATTTTCGCGTAGAACCAATTCATGCTTGTTAAAGAGCTCAGACAACAATATCATTTCGTTTTGTCACATGCTAACATAAAAGCAACTGTCAAACGTGTTCCTAGATTTTCGACTTATATTTGTAAGATATTTGTAATATAAACAAGTATTTTATTACATGTAGTAATCAATAAAATCCATGCTGTTCCGTCGTATTGTAATACCAATACAGCAGGCACGTCGTTGACAATCTCATCTCATTATGATCCCAGCTTCGTAGCCTGTTCGGTAAATTTTACATGCTCTGCAAGAAAAATAATAAAACTTTATCGATTATCGTTTTCTAGGTATTCACAGCTACCTGTCAAAGTAGTATTACGGGTTTCACATAGTATTCCGTGGTCTTAGCAGGTCAATATGATACCAGTTTGTGTGGCACAAGTTCGATTACCAATGCTGTTTCAGGCATCACTTGCACAGAAACTTGGACTTGTTGTTTCACAAACAATTGTAATGTATGCCCCAGCACGGGCTGCAAATTCTCCGGGGGTTCCTCCGGCGGGTCCTCTGGTGGATCAGGTGCAGGATCGATTTTTGCAGCGAATATGATTATCAAGTGTTCTGTTCATTTCATCTGTATGACTATTCTATACTATTCCATTTCGTTCTAATACTAAGAAAAAACTTTCAATAAAAACCTTTATCCAAGAAGCAATCCATGTGTCAAGAGCGTTACCACATAGTCATTTTTCAAGCCTACAATTCTCAATTTCCTGAATACATCGCTGAATAAAAAGCTTAACAGCGAATTGTAGCTACATCATATCTCAATAGAATGCAAAGTGAGACCATATTTGTGAATGTAACGATATGCTCTCTGAAAACAAAAGGTGTCATGTTGAACCTTTCAGCCGTTCTAGAGAAAAGGTTCTACAACAACAGCAGGTAACATGGATTTCACGTGCAACTCTAGTTCATTTGACATCAAAATCTCCATGGGTCACGGTACCACTGCAGGTGGAGATAACAGCGTCTAGGGAAAGTCACATTCTTGGATCCTGGACTTCCAGTGTATTCTGATGGATCCTGGCAGATTCTGTAGGAACCAAGCGCAGCCACCGGGACCCAGAAGGAGTTGACACGCTCAATTAGAACCCGNAAACCAAAAATCCACCTTCGCTCCTGGTCGAAACACATACATCGCTAACCGAAACAACACTGGCAAAACTTAAGGATAATTTCCATAGTCAAACTGATCTTTTCAATAATTTCCCATTTTTTGAACATTTTCTCATCAGCTCAAATACTGCTGACACCGACACCAAAATAGATAAACCCATGACGCCTCTCTCATATCCTCATGAGCAATGCATGCTTGCACGCTAAGAATGATGACTGATGTGTATCATCGAAAGAACCTTAAACTAGAAAATGTATATATAAATAATTATGCTGATGGAATTGTTCAAAATAAAACTTACCATCGATACCTTTCATATGAGCCCATTAGTGGGCCACCACAAGGCAATTGGTGGCAATTGACACACTCGAAAATATTATTTGTGGCATATATCTGCCTGTATATACCCATGCCATCAAAATCGTGACGAAATCGTGCGATTTTATCGCAATATATCGTCAAAACTGATGATTTTTTTCAATTTTCTCTGCAAAATCAAGATTCATCAAACAACGATACATTTTTGACGAAATAGGTTAATGATATCAGATTGCTTATTATAGGGTTTCCTCAAGCTCATTTTCTTTATATTTCTTGTTGTACAAAAAGAGCTGAATAAACAGGTAACAAACTAGTCAATAGAAAAAGTATGAATAACAATGCGAAATAGCTTGAGGATGCAGACAGATAGCTGACTTGACGGCAATATGAATAATATTATGTGATATCCCATAATAGTACCCATTGTGAGTAGTTAAGTGAAAATTGCCAATTTATCGCGATAAAATCGATGAAATTCGCGGCTTTTACTTATTTTTCTCCGGAAAATTGTGATTGATAGTCTAAATTACGACGATTTCGACGACATGGATATATATACGCTACACTCAAAGCATGGATTTGTTTTAAAAAACAATTAGGCATTATTATTTATTGCCACACCTCTATATAAGACGCTGGCCCTCCCATNTATGAGCCTAGAACTAGATATTCGAATTATTTCTTTTCATTCAATTCACTAATTATTTTATGATCAGCAACAACGTACAATGAGGCAGAAAAATGAATTAATTTATGGCTAAGTTCAAAATGATACGTACCTATATTTTGAATTGTAACACGGATCTACAACAAGAAATTGAAATAAATATTTTTTATTATTCAATTTTAATTCAACTCACTAATCATCCTTGGTCAGCATGTATCTGGAACGAAAAAGAGGGATAGAAATACTGATGTATACGTTCGAAGTAAATTTATTCAAGATCTCACTCTTGAGATGAATCTAGAGCAAGACAGGGTGTGGGTGTGGGCATAGGTGCCGGTTTGACCATTTGTTACTACACCCGTACCTACACCCTCAAGTTACCGAAATCGCTCATTTCCCTCGATATCGAAAGATTTATGAAATTTCTACGACTCAATATAAAGAAACAAAATTTATATGCCTGTAGAAGATTGATGAAAGTGATAATTTTTGAACCTTTGCGTAACATGATTATAAACACTCGTTGGTTAAATATTTTTCGAAGCAGCCATCGCGAAAATTTTCAGAATTCTTCCCTCTGCAATAAGAATCAAATTAAGCAGAATCAGATGACCTCGTTTCATCAAGTTCTGGTGTGGCTGACGTGGACTGACTCATACTGCATATATTATTTGAAATTAGTTTATTGATTGGTGAAATTTAACAAAAAGATATTCAAAAGATGCACAGACATTGAAACAAAACTTCAAAAGAGCGAATACAACGTATTCCGCAATGTTGAACATTCCTGAACCAGTTCCGCTCACGGAACCTATTCCATCTAATTTTGCGGATTCTGTTTATCACTTCCAACACAATTCCGGAATCCCGAGGAATTCCGTGTAATTCTGGAATTCAGTGCGCCCGCACTGATATCCACACCCACACTTATGACAACACCCGCACTGACACGCACAATGACACCCACACTTATCACAATACCCACATTGATACTCACACCCTGCAATTCATTTACGGAATTCCGGGAATCTGACAGTGTTCAGGTTTGACTTAGTTCCGGAATTGGCGGAACTGGTTCCGGAATAGGATGATTGCTCTCAAAAGGGTGTGGGTGTGAGTTATTTATTTATCTACCCACACCCACACTCCACACCCTATGTACATCACTATCGTGCAAAGATCGAACTTGAATTTATTACTATTTCAATTCTGTTTTGTTAAGAACGTCTATCAACAAAGTTGAAAGTAACACAATATACTTCTGAAACTATCAACGCTACACCTTTATTCAAGAATATTTTGAAAAAGCATATTTACCAGCACCCTCACTAATCTGGTTCTCTTACTTACTGATTTCTATCCGATTTCTTTATGTGCTCTGCAAGGAAAAGGGTAAAAACAGACAATGTGGAAAATCGTATATATCTGGTATCTTCAGTAAGTTCGACTCTATTTTCAGTGACTGTCATTGCCATGTCTTGTTTTCAGGAATGATTCCAAGGGATCCAAAATTTACAGAACGCTGCCCGGCTTTTGAGCATGCTGTAACATACGATCACGCTAGATTTGTCTTAAAGAAAAATAAACCATAACGATTGTTGTAAAGTGCGCATAGACAAGTACTGGTAGATATGGACGCTAATTTATTTCTCCTCTTTAACATATGAACTCAAAGGTGATTGTAGTGTATGACTAAATTGATTGATGATTATCGCATGGAGTAGTTTATTCGCAAACTTCAATAAATTCAATAACCAAGCAATTCTATCAGGAATTATCACAAAAAATAAAATTTAAACAAACTATTTGTTTCAGTGGCCAATTTGAAATGGATGTGAGTGTTCGAATAGAAATAATAAGGCTCAATCACCCACAATCTCAAGAGAAATGATAGTTAGATTGAATTCGATCGAAAGTCACACAGTTCACAAGCTAGAGCATTGTTTTTCAATGAAGTCTAATTAGTTCAAGTTACAGTATATAAGAACGTATCAATTTGAAAAATTTCTGGATCAGGTTTGGTTTCCAACTTCCTTGAAAATCATGATAAACAAGTGCTTCTTTATTATTTCTTCCTTTTGCACCCAAGCTAAGAGCAACTGGAGAAAATGCTGCTACCGGTAAATAATAAACATCGCCAATTAGTCGACCCTGGTTCAGCTTTGACAATGTAGAACTATTAACATTAAATGTTTCATTAAGATAATCAAATATAGTATCAGTCCAAAGGCCTGGACCTGTCCAATCCATAATAATGGTGGAAAGATCTTTTTTTGATTTGATAAATATCTTTGTTTTCTTTTTAATATTATCTATCATTCGTTTAAGTATTGGATGCTTTGGTTTTGCAGCAAACGTCCATTGGCATAATTGAAGTTTTCGAGCTAAAATAGCTCCTCCTATTGCAGTGTCGCCTTCCACCCCAACTATAAAACTAGCATTCGTATAATTATCTGTCCATACATTAATAGGTTGTAAGCATTCTGTATCAATATCCGAATAAACGCCACCAAGTATATAAGTTGCAATATATCTAAAAAAATCTGCTTTCAACACTGCAAAAGGCAAGATATCATAGATAGAAGCAATGTCTGGTGGCATATGTTTATGCACAAAGTTTGCCGCTTCTCCATCATTAAAAAAATAATAAGAAGCATTTGGATTCAGTTGTTTCCATGATTTAGTATAATACCAGTGAGTACTACTGTATAAACCTGTTTGAATGATATTTTGAGGAATGTTCAATTGATTATACTTTCTTGTTGTTGTCCTAAGGTTATGAGTAGCAGTAGTTGTTGTAAAGAATTTTGGAAAAGTAAATGCGAAATAACATAGGAAAATAATGCACCATAAGCAAACAGCTAGAGTGCGTCCAGTATAATCAGTAAATTGTTTTATGTTAACATAGTAGTTGTTCGTCATGTGATAGTAGGTGTCTTATAAGCTAATTCGATGGTAAACTTCTATAATTTGTAAAAATAAAAAGCAGAGTGTGAGTGTGAGTGTGGCTACATTAAAGAAATTATGATCGGTAAGCCCACTAGAGCCCGTCGGGTCCAACAATTTTTCAATTCGGACCCGGGAAAAGAAATACGTATTTATTTTTCCGGGTCCGAATTGAAAATTTTTTGGACCCGGCGGGCTCTAAAACCCACACCCACACCCTCTTTTCATGTAAAATAATTGATTTTTAACATTGCGCTAAACGAGCAGAGACTTACACAAATCGTTTAATATATGAAGAAAATTTTACTGTGCAATTGAATGAATTAATAGGTGTTGGTTTTTTAAATCTTAAACTGATAAGAAAAAACCTATTTGAAAAGCAAACTGAATAGTTTTGTAGAGAAATGAATTCTCTATCCAACAAGCTCAAAATCAGATCTTAAGACCATTATTAAGTGTCTCAAAGACAGAAAAACACAAGTTGGCCATTCTTTATGGAGCGCCTGTTATATTTTCACATGATTTCATAGAGCTCATGGAACTCGACAAAATTGTATATATATCGGCTTGTCCGCGTAAAGTGTAACTTCTGGGACGGGTGTCTCGAGCTCTGTATTTGGAAAATCTAATATTACCATCTTGTAGAGCATAGTCGAAAATACACACATACATGTTTTGTTTCTCTTTTATACATTTAAAAAACATGTGGCAGTTATTGAAAGAGAAGCTACTGTGTACACAAAAAAATTAGTGAATTTATGCTACTGATTCATCAAACTTTTATCTTGGCAGAAATAAATAGATATTTAGTGGATTAATATGAATGGAGAATATATCGAAATGTGCATCATTTGGCACAACAGATAATGTTCTATGTATTATAGATTTTCATAGAGAGCCTATGTAAGTTTACTTTATTTATAACATCATCGCGTAACAAAAAATGTCTATTGTTTTTTTTCACTACTGAATCCCAGCTAATTTTATACTAAAAGCAAATGCGTAAAGTTAATTTTTTTGCGGCTATCTAAGGCACAGGATTTTATTCGAAAAAGATAGTGTGTTACAAAAATTTTATGTAACGCGATGACGAATTTCACTTTTTTCTGGCTTTTCCATTTTCATAAGAGAGTACCTTGAGCGAAAGAATTTTTATTCGAAAATCAGTATAAGTTGTAAGCAATGCATTTCTAATGAAAGCATATTAAGGTATGCACAAAATATTGCCCAATGGTTTAAGTGGACATGGTTTAATTCAAAAAAACAAAATTACCAATCAAAATCGTTCAACGTTTGTCTAATGCTTATTCTCGTTCAGTTACAAGGATAATTTCCATCTCTATATTGTTTGAGTAATCAATATTGAACAATTTCTCTTCAAAAAAAAACTATTCATTTTTAAATTGATCTAAGCTCAACAGTATATTTGCGATTGAAGCTGAAGCAATTGAGCGAAATGGTTAAATCTAATGCGGAACGACAAAAACTCTTGTTTTGATTTGTCAAAAAATATGTTGAAATTTGAACAAATGAAGCAAAAAACTCGTATTTGTGATAGTCA
>OENM01000660.1:1027-19643 GCA_900239745.1 Rotaria magnacalcarata
AATTTCAGACGATCTTCTTAATATGGATAATTGGGTGTGGGTGTGAATGCAGAGAGGAATCACACCCGACACACCCACACTCAATACTGTTCTGATCATCGGAACTTATCTGAATCACAACTTAAAATAAGAATTGATGGCCAGGATGCTCAAACATATTTCACGTGCGAGAATCAACCAACAGAGCACAACGCAACATGAGGCTGGTAAACAAACACAAAATCTTCCAGCAAACATGATCAGCCGATAACTTGACTCACTTGAAATTTAATGTTGTTATTTATCAATGAATGAAATGTCTCTAATGAAAATAAATTATGAAATGTAACAGTAGATCTAAAAAAACAAACTAACAAGAAACGAAGCAATCTCATGACACCTTCTACGAAGAGGAAGCCAGTAATACTTCGTACGGAACGATCGCTCAATTCCGATGAAATAAATTCTGGAATCCTTTCGAAATTCGGATATTAATCAACAGACAATCCAGTGAATTTCTTTAGAATCACTTATATGTCATCAAACATTCCTTCAGCATATATCGGCTGAAAAATTCATCTCCGATTTCCGAATCATGCAACAGTTTTAGAGAAGAAGTCGTCTGATGAGATCCTTCAACAAGATCGAAACGCCTCGTAGTATGCTATAAAACAGACCCACACCCGTATTTGTTTTGCTGCTAGAACAGTACAGATTAGAACAAAAGAAAACTGCACTATATTAACTGTAAGCTTCTAAATTTGATTACGTTGGTTTCAAAATCTTTTCTTTGCTATATTTTAATTTCAAAAATGCATTTTTCGATATTCCGAAGCATCAACTGACTTTGTTTTTTTATGGAATGAATCATCGCCAAATTTTATATTTTGACATTTAGATGATACGAAAAACGTTTTCAGAAAATTTATAATTATTATGTTACTGATGGCCTTCAATTAAAATACAAATTTTCAAAGAACATAATTCAAAGATAAATGAAGCCAAGAGTACTCGAAATGATCAACAATAGGAAAGTCCATCTGCAAGACGAAGAGCCACTACAGGCAAACATTTGAACACGGTTATTTTCATTATCCGCTACGTACAAATTGCCAGCGCTGTCAAATGCTAAACCATAAGGATGAGAGAGTTCGTGAGAACCATTACCTCGTCTATGTCCTCCGGCGATGATCGTTCCAGTTTTACTGCCGGCTGGAATACGAATGATACGATCATTATATGTATCAGCCACATAGACTGTACCCAAATAATCAACAAAAACACCGCGTGGTGCAGCTAGTTGATCTGTGCGGTTCCCATAGTTATTACCACCACTAATGAGAATCCCTTGTGTTGCATTTACTGACCATTTAATAACTCGATTATTACCACTGTCGGCTATATAAAGGACTCCACTGTCATCGATAGCGGCATCCCAAGCTAAAAATAGAGAGTAAGTGCAAATATCAAAGAGAAAATTGATATACATCTGGTATTCAAATATCTTACTTCCTACTCAACTAAACAAGCAAATTATAATCTTCCCTATCTGCGTTCTGGAAACAGAAAGGTTATGAATTCGGATCTTTTTTTTGAAAGTTTGTTCAAAAAGATTATAGACTGAATTTCGATCTATAAGATCCTTCAAAGAAAAATTTGTATAATCCCCCATAGGAATTTATGGATCGTTGTGGATTCTAACAAAATGATGATATTGCAATGTACTTACGTCGATCAAGTTGGAAAAGAGCCGATCCTTCTCCAAAATTACCAATAATAGTGTGTTCACCAGTGCCATCTTTCTTATACCTAATAAGACCTCCTTTATCCCGTTGTGTAACATAAAAATATTCTTCTTTTGTATCAAAAACGATGGCGTCGAATTGTTCGGCAAAATAAAGGGTATCCGTGAGTGAACCGTTAATCCAATGTGTCACACGCCCTTGTGAACCTCCACTCGTGCTCAAATCCACAATGTAGAGATTGTCGTGTGTGTCGACGCTGACATCAGTTGGTGTATGAAGTTTACCAGCTACAACCGTACCAATTGATGCACCCTTTTCGACTTTTATTACACGATCATTTCGACTGTCAGCAATGAAAAGACAATCATTCGAATCAATGAAAATTCCCACTGGATAGTGAAGTTGATTTGTAGCATTTCCTTGTATACCACCGATCACTGTTCGTCCTACTTGTGACCATGTTGCTGACGGACAATACGGAGCTAGAGAAATTTAATTGAATCCTATTAGCAAATTTCCTTTTGAAGTCTATCTTTTGTCTCAAAAAGTTGAAATGTAATTATTTGAAATGATTCAAATTAGGATCTCAAGTATAGAATATAGGAGGGATAATTTAGTAAGGTAAACACGTGTTGCTTCCCAAATAATATGTATTTTTAAGTTTGACAAGAGGATTTTGATAAAACGATTTGTCTATTAAAGCTAGAATATAGGATTCGCGGTGAAAAAAAAAACAAACAGCTATAACTCAAAAGTCATTGTGAAATTTTAAACAAAAAATACTTTTTTATTGGCTAATTTGAAATATGAGGCGACGTAGAACATTTTTGATGACATCAAATATTTAACAATTTTTTTTAGCTTCTAATATTTACTCCTAATGGTTGTCTTACATTTGCTGCAAGTCGTACGTACCAAAATTGACAAAATAAAGAAAAATGACTGTATTCTCCACATTTCTTCAAAAACTACTGAATATGGAGTCTCTTACTTTCACTTTTATCTTCTTCAAAAGATAACATCATCCCTTACACAGAACACTAGCTTAGTTCTTCCTTTGTTCTTGCTTTCAATGGCGCATCGTATTCTTTAGTCATTCATCTGATCGTTTAGACACATTCAGTGTTTATCACGTTTGGTGTTTGCTTATTTTTCACTGCTAGCATGTATCAATAAGTTCGTGGATTGCTTGTAAAATTCAGATCTGTGCCAAAAGAGGACTTGGTCAAAAATAGATCCTTCAGTGGTTCTGGTTTCAATTGCTCACTTTGGCTGAAAACAATCTACCACATGGAAGAGGTGTGTGTGTGTAGTGGGAGAGGTGACCGTAATGGGTCTACCCAATCTCCCACACCCGCGCCCACATCCACACCCACACCTTTGAAGACACAACGCATTTTTGACTTTGATGAACTTATTTTTTCTTGGATATTGGTAGTTGGTTTGTCTTGAAAACTAAGAAGTTCTTCAGTTATTTTTGCCTCTTAATTATCAAAAATTTCATTTTTATAACCATTATTCAATGCCATGCGAAGATTATCACCAAATCGAATTTATTGAAGAGAAAATCTAGAGCTATATTCATTTTTGAGACAATATGTATTGTCAAATTTAATAGAAAAAAGTAATCAAACGACAAGAAATTAGAAAAGGAGAAAAATAAAATAAAACTGATTTCATTATTCATAGTAAAAATAATTTGTAAAACCAAATAATTCAAGATTAAGCTAAACAAAATGGATGCTAATATCTATCGGTCAGTTATTTATCAACACATTTTATTACATATTTCTTTATCAAAATGAGAAAAGTCTAAATGGGGTACAGTTGGCAGCCCTGATCTCGATACACATTTGAAGAATATTCCTTAGAAGTAAATATTTTTCCGTTACACTAACTTCGCACGTCTAAAACTCAACTCACTCTTCTATTTTATCTTAGTGAGTTTCACAAAAGGATAAGCAATAAAACAGAACGAAACACCTATAAAATATAAGAAGCAATAGAACAAAACGAAAGATACAAATAAACATATATTTATCTTATGACATATTACAATTGCACCGTCAATACACATAGTAGAACGAAAGAGTTTTTCTTTGTAGATAGCATGTATTTATTGCGTGAAGTGGAGGGTTTTTTCTACATGGATCTTTACCAAGAATTTTCCCACTAGTCTAATACATATACATATCTATATGAACGTGTAAAAATAACGTGAATGCAGTGTTCACTATATGGTTGTGCGTTCGTCGACTTGACAGTATTTATTCACATTACTGATAAAAGAATTTGCATGGCACTTGAGTGTTATAAGAGGAACCGTGACAAATATAACTACAATCCCTTACATGACAATAACAATGGACACCAGAGCTGTATTCGAATGGATCATATCCATCAGAAGCGATATGGGCAGATAACGATATTTCAGAAATCTGCAGAAGATTCAGCATACTCCGATGACGACGGTAAGATTTTGCATGGCGAAGCCAGTAGCAGTGCTTCCATTGGGTTTCATGGATTCCAAACGAGTGCTGAGGCGGCAGCTTCTATCGTGAAAGTTGGTTCTGATAAATGGAGTTTTGACGTTGGACATGGAAGCGCTTTTGCATGTGCTACTCAAGGTACAGAAGGAGTATTTTGCGGAGCTGGTGCAGAATTAAATGCTGTTTCTCTACATCATGAGAATGTTCAAGCGCGTGTTGGACTAGATGTTTCAACAGGAGTTGGCTTTTCGACTACAGATGTATCCGCAACAGTGGGTGGGGTGTGGGTGTGGGTGTGAATGCAGAGAGGAATCACACCCACACCCTCAAGATTTGCCAACATTGAGCCAATATTTCGCGAATAGTTGACTTGTAATTGAAACAAATAACGTTTTAAATATCCGATAATTACTACACTGTAAAAAAAACCGTAGAATACTAAATCCTAGTAGTAAAATAAAAAGTTTCATTAACCCTTAAAGGTTTTATGTTTTTGCTCGAAACTCTCAAAGAGTTTATTGCCTGAAGCGTTTATGAAAATAAGGGTATTTGAAAATAAAAAGGGTTTATTGTACCTGAAGTTGAGGAGAAGGGTTTATTATCATACCCTTGTATAAAAGTGTTCATTATTCTTCGATGAAGGGTTTCTTGTTCTACCTTTCCGTGAGAGGGTTTTTTATTCTACGGCGAAGGGTTTATCTTTTTACCCTTACATAAAATAGTTTTTTGTGCTTGAATAGTTCAAATCAAATACGCTATACAGATATATATATATAAGTCATGCTGACTTTTACGGTTGATGACACCATTCATTATTTTTGTGATCAGATAGGCAATCTTACAATTGAAATACAGAAAAGTGAAAAAAACAATAGTTTTAGCCCGTTCTATGCTGAAATAGCTAGGAATCTCGCATTAATAGATATTCTTTCTTCATTTAATATGACCAGTCTAAAAAACAAATGACATTAAGTTCTACTCAGAGGAACCCACCATAATGAACGTAAGCCCCTACTCAAACTTTTTTATTCATGCGCTTGCCAAGACTTGAGCTGAAGATGTGCCCATAGTGCATGACTTTCTTGCTCAAGATAAGCGCTTGAATGTTTGCATGAGTTACAAATACCATTATAATCAATAATCTTCAAGCTGTATCTCGTGAATAGAAACTATTGCTCCTTGGTTTTGCATAAAGAGTCATAGGGAATCATATTTTCCAATACACATTGTGCTATTTTTGTGTATTACTTGAAAATAAAATTACAAATAATGTCGACTTCATGTTTACGGTGAAATGCAATGTGTATTTGATCAACAAACAACAGTTCATGCCTGTATATTATATAATATTCTATTATGTTCACATGAAATCCTTCTCATTCAAGAGAGGAGTACACGGTCTCTATGCAACCTATAAACGCGTAAAACATTACGTCTTTATTTCAAGTCAATATTGCATGATTTTGTCACGCAATACGAAATATTAACAGTCGTTTACGGTTGAATATGATAAGCTAGCTATTCCAGTCGTATTTTTCTGAAAGTATTTATGCGGTAATATGATTGAATGTTTGATATAAAATTTAAAAAGTATACCACATTTTTACGATTTTTCAAGCACAAAAATCAGTGTGTTGGTGCATAAGTTATCAAGATAGTCCTCAGTTCAGATAGTTTACCTCTCACATACCCACGCCCACACACACCCTTTATACTGCATCTTGGTGGTATTCGTGATAACATCGTATGAATTTAATTAATAATTTAATTATTTATGTTTGAATGTTTCCATAAAACTCTTCAGATCATCAATACATTCTTGATAATATAGAAGATCAAGATGATCCGATGACAATGATTTTTGAGCAATTGAGAGCGCATTTTCGTAGGTTTTCAAAGCGTCTTCGTATTGCTCATTGCTTTTGTAGATGTTTCCAATCATAATTTGAAATTTAGCAAAGTCAGGATGATTTGATGGCAAATATTTGGCAGACATTTTAGTACATCTTTGAAAAAATCTCAATGCAAGGCTGGATTTATTTTGCATTAGATGAAACTCGCCCATATGCTCATAGATCTTAGCTAAACATCTATAGTTTAACGGTTTACTTTGCATTTGTATCTGCAATGATGTTTCAAGTTTGTTCAATGCCAATTTGTAATCACCCTGATGCTCATAAATACACGCGCACGATGTAGAGTCATTTAGTACACATTTCTTTTGACTATCAAAAGCTTTTTTAAAGTAAGTAAGCGCTTGTGAATAATCACCTACTATTGTGCTTGAAATACCAGCGTTATTATAAAGTACGAAAATAAGTGGGTGGTCAGGAGGAAGTGACGCTACATTGTTTTCAAGTTCGATGTTATTTTGTCTCTTCGCTGTAGCATAACCATCTTTACCAGGCATAGGTTCAAATGGATTAAAATACTTTTCCTTTGGACCGAATTCTGTTGTAAGATCATTAATCATAGATTTCATCATTGTTTTAGAATATTTTGTAGCATGATCATGTTCTCCGCTCATATCCAAAAACTTGTATAGTATCTCTAGATTACTCGTGTCACCGATTTGATTAATGAAATAATCTTCCAAACGCTTCAATTCTTTATCTTCATCTTTACTTAAAGTGAGTTTGACAAACCAAACATTATCCAATACTTCATCAACTGATTCAATTTTAAAGATGGTTCCTATTGAAAATAATATTTCACCTTCATCTTTCATAATGCTGAATTGTTGAATATCTGCAAATGGTTTAATTGCTTGTTTAACGTCCACTTGTATTTCAAACACAATCGATTCAATAAATGGATGGCCAGAGCCATTTCCAGCGTAGGAACTAGCTACTGAACATGATTTTGTTGTTGATAAATATGTATTCATCGATACAAGTTTGCCAGTATTGGTTTTTAACTTTTGTAATTCGCTGGGAGCTATTGATTGGCCACGATAGACAGTGAATGTTTCTGCCGTATGATCATATTGTGATCTAAATAATTCTTGCAATTGATTTTACAGATCAATGAAAAAGAAACGAAGATTATACAATGCATCAATATTTTTCGTTCGACATGCTTTATTAAATTGGCGGAATAAAAAGCATTCATGCGTATACCATTTTATTGCATTTTCTGCTGTATAAGTTGCTTGAAAATCGTCTATTTTCTTTAATTCGGCTTGGTTATCTGCATAGAAAAGTTTACATTCTGCAATAATTTCATCTCTTGAACGTATCGTTTGTGGCATTCGAAGTAATATTTCAATCAATAAATTGAACCACATTCGTGATGGATTTTGTGTTTTTAAATCTTTCATAGAATCTTCCTTCTTATCTGTTGCAAATACACTCACGTGCATTACCATTTTAGAACGAACTATGACATCGTTCGTTAGATGAACAATCAAAGTTTTCATCTCTCGGTAAAATCCACGTATTTTTGGGTGTTGCTTTTTCAATTTCTTCTCGTACGCTTTTTCTATTGATCCAAATACATAAACAGATTGGATTTCTGGAGGTTCATGAATATATAGTAGTACGTCAATCATAAAACAAGATGATACTATAAAAAATATCTTTTCTTCTTGAAAAAGATGCATATAGGTTAAGCATGTAGTCACATTATTAAATATTTTTACGCGATTAACAATAGTACGCAGTCTAGATATCGATTCAAAATCCTTGCTACCAGTATGTTCGAGCCAAATAATAATAGAATCATCAAGATTTTCTGTATCGTCTAATTTAAAGTTAGATAAATCATCCGTCATTTTTTCACCATCAACGCCATAAGACGGGCAAATAAGTGAATCAATTTGTTTTAACTTGTGTGACGATTTCTTCTGCTCGATTTTGTCTGGTTTTTGCGACAAATTCTTTTCTGACAATGATTCGCAATGCATTATCGATATTTTACTTGTTCTGTTTTTAGTGACCCCAGGAAATTTCCCAACCATTGCTCCAGAAGGATTATGCGAAACAGCATTATTTTCTGCCATGCTATCAGTAGAACTAGTAGGCACTGAAAAGACAACCACACGAAATTCATTATTAAATTTGAAAATTGAATAAATTTTCTAGTTTCCTTTTGTTTAGTAACATTTCTGATGTTAATTATGTGAGTGCAAGAAAGTATGATAGATTCAGTACTTTATGTATCCTCGCAACATATTGAAAAGCAGATTTGAAAAGTACGGGATAGATTTTATTGTGGATACAGATCTTTTCCCATCTGTCTTGAGCATATAACTACACACACCCCGCTCTCTTCGCCTCTGCGGAAAAATGAGAGAAAACAATGTCGTTTGCTCTGACTGGCAAAAATTCATAATCACATTCAGTCACACACTGAAAAAAAAGGTGACAAACGAAACCTTTGAGGTTCCGTGGAGCTGTACGATACTATTTAGGTTTCCGTAGAATTCTACGAAACCTATGTTGGGTTCAGAAAGAAACAAAGTTTCGTATAAGACTTTTTTGAAATTCCAAATTAAAAAAGGTTCCGTCAAGAACCCAACTGAATTTAAATTTCGCGAAAGGTTTCGTGATAAACTTTTTCGAGTTCCGCATACAGAAAGGTTCCGTAATATACCTTGAGCAGAAAACGCAATCATCGCGCATCATACGAAAGCGATCTCTGTTGATGTCCTCGTACAGGATAATAACAACACGGCTAATTATCCAGCTAACCCGTGCTTTATTAGCGCCCTACATTCAATTTTCATTCTATCCTATCGATAACCATCTCCACACTATCAAAACAACTTTCTATTGCATTCATCACTGGTCTTTCTCTTCCTACTACGTGTGATCTGATAAAAAAATTACACTTGATTTACACGTCAAAATTCTTCCGTCTATCTTCTGAAGAAGCAACCATTTATTCAACATAAAATTAACTGCTATATCATATTCTTTATTAGGCTTTTCATTTGATTTAACATAAAACAAATTTTTAGAGAGAAAATCATCAACTCTGTAATGACACTACCTTCACTGTTCAAAAACTAAATTCCTGATCTAAGTAAACCACAACCACTATAAGATGTATGTCACTAACTATTTTATTTTCCTATTTGAATGATTTCCTTTTTAAATATTGATTCTATTCTAGTAATTTTCGAAAACGATTTGTCACATTCAACCTCAACTTTTGTTCCTGGCTTTTTATTGTTTGAATAAATTAACCGCTCGATATACAACAACAACTGTTTCATTTACGTGTGTTGCTACCTATTTTTTCTTCCTATTTAAATGATTTCCTTCTTAAATATTGATTCTTTTTAGTAATTTTCGAAAATAATTCGTCACATTCAACGTCAACTGTTGTTCCTGCCTTTTTTTAGTGTTTCGACAAATAAACCGCTTAATATACAACAACAACTATTTCACGTATGTGCTTAACTACATTTTTTCTTCCTAATTAAATCGCTTCCTTTTTGTGTACTCAAAAAAAAATGAGTACACTATAGAATCGGTCAGTGTGTCCGTCCGGCCGTTTACACGATAACTCCGGAAAGGCTGATCAGATTGTCATGAAATTTTGTAGACAGCATTATCTCATCAATATCTCGGTCGAGTTCGAAGATGAGAAGGATCCGTCAAGAAATGGCTGAGTTGTCGAAAAAATTGTCATTATTGACCAGCCCATCCCTGAGGGGAGTACAGGGATTTTTCAAAAGAACCGTTTTTCTCAGAATTATCCAGAACATATATAAATCGACTCAGTTTTTAATGCTGATTCCGAATCTGATACTAGTTTTGAACTAAATCGTGACTTTCTAACGAAATATCGCCTGAAAACGGTCTGAAAATGCACAAAAACTGCATCCAGAAACCAAAGTGCCTAATTGCTCATGATAATTTTGGTGTTCAGACATTCTAGAATGACTCATGTGTCGCATGTGCTTTTTGCAGTGCATATAACTCTCGGATGAAATCCGAAGTTTCCACATTTTTTAATATTGTTTCTATTAAAGTAATTTTCCAATATATTCAATTCTTTACTCTGTTTATACGATCAATACATAGAAAAAAACACGTTTAAACACTATCCAAAATAGAATATACCGATTCTTATTTAAACTGAGGTTCTTGGTAACATTCTGATATAAGTGAGCTACACTTCGAACTAACGAATTTATTTATCTTCTATTGTAGTTCGCTCTGAATACAAAGACCATGATTTACCATTAACACAATTATTATTTTTCCTTTAGCTTCGTTTGGATGCTTTTCTTGGTAAGTTATGTTCACAGCAAATATTTTTTATTCTGATCAGGTTCAACACAAATTTCACACTGGTAAGTTATTATTACAAATCACCAAATCGCTTTCTTCACTTTAGGTTTGTTCACGATTCTATTACTGATAAGTTGCGATTAAATGGAATAAATAGCTCTATTTTCTATTTCAGTTACTTACGAATTTTAGTATTGGCAACTTTCCATTAAAATTAAATAAATTACTTAGAATCTTCAATTTCCTAAAAAATTCTAAAACAAAAACTTTTCCTTCCAAAAACGTACACTCCCTAATCTATTACATTAGGTACTGATGAATTCCATAATTGATAAGTTATAATGAGAATTATTCTATTCGTTTTTTTCTATTTTAGGTTGTGGTGAATTCACCTATTGGTAAGTTATAATGAGAATTATTCTACTGCTTTTTTTCTATTTTAGGTTGTGGTGAATTCAACTATTGGTAAGTTGCTATTAGAATCATTCTATTCGCTGCTTTTCTGTTTTAGGTCCTGATGAATTCCAGTATTGGTAAGTTATAATGAGAATTATTCTATTTCTTTTTTGTATTTTAGGTTGTGGTGAATTCAATTATTGGTAAGTTGCTATTGGAATGATTCTGTTCCTTTCTTTTCATTTTTAGGGCCTGGTGAATTCCAGTATTGGTAAGTTATAATGAGAATTATTCTATTCGTTTCTTTTCCGGTTTAGGTCGTCATGAATTTTACGTTATTAACTTGTTATCTCAATTAATGAATCTGGTTGTTTCTGATTTTGATCATTTGGAATTCCATTATTGATCAGGTGTGATCAAACTCACCTAATTGGTTCATGTTCTGTTGAGAATCTTGCTGACTACAATGTTCGCTTCGTTATGTTGACTCGTGTTGGAATTAATAGAGCGCATATTATGCTCGTTTTCCTGGAACGAAACCGAGCGTAGTGGTGTTTTCAGTAATGATGGAGGAATCTGAATTCTTAAATAAATGACATTTGTTAGCTTAGTAGACGATAATCGGAGTGTTGTTAGATGCGTGCGAATGTACGCCTAATATACTGATATCGTGAATCGATGTTGGTTTTCACTGATCTGGAAATTCAGCGGATACGAAAGAGTCTCCTATATTGCAGATATGAAAAGCTGCAGTTGCAGCAGAATATTTCTTTTGTTAAACCAGGCACCAATAGCGCTCAGCATATTTTACGGAACCCTTTATAGGAAACCTTTTTTTCATGAATAAACTGATGGTCTTTCACGGAACCTCATTTCTACGAAACCTAAAAGGGTTTCGATTTCGTTTCAAAAATCGGAACCTTTTGGGGTTTCGTGTAACACCTTTTTTGTTTTCAGTGCAGGGTATTCAAATCGCGTGTGAGCGCAAACTGAAACAGCTTTAGCCATGAAAGATTGAAATCAAACTTTAGTGACTATCGCTCAGTTAATAGCTGGTAGCAAGGCCTCAGAAATAGCGACATTAGCCTGGGTTCTCAACAATCGAGAAATAGCGAGAGACTGAAAACAAAATTAGCACTGCTGGAAATTCTAGTTTCCGGGACAATTGATTGTTGCCAGCCTAAGAATTCACGGTTGCTCATCATTCTTACTCTCATATTGGGATTTGTAGAGAATTGTAAGAGGAATCTTTTGGTACCAAGATCAGCTCTCTGTGTTGAAAGATAGCCGAGTTATTCGAGAAAAGCCAATGAGATCATTCTTTATGCCGCACTCGTTATAATAGAAAGTACCGGTCAGACAATCAGTTGGAAGTCGAGATGTGAAAAAGATGTATCATGGGAGTATCTTTCATCAAATGGAAAGTTGATGGTCAGGAGGAATAGAATGTATTCATCATTGAGAGTTTCTTGCATAGAATTCATAGTTACCATCGATAACTTATGATACAGATGATAGTATTGATAATGAAAACGCCTCATATATTGCGACTAGATCTATCTGCCGACTGATATTATCTCAAGCATTTTTGGTACAACCCAAAATAAAAAGTCATGTCCTTCAATTATGAAAATTTACATCACTCCTTCAAAGGTGGCCTTCTACTGTGGGCTATTTCCTGCTAGAATTTACAGCTATTTTTACTAGAAAAGGGATAATTTTAATTATAAAACGTTGTTTTCTTAATTACTAAGAAAAAGGGCTTATAAGTACGAATATCTGAAAAATTCACTAGATTTGTGAGAAAACTTCTGGAAACTACATGACTTTCTAGCACGCGTTAGGGACGTTTTGCTTCTGAAGCAGCCTTTTAATATGGATGGGGGCGGATTACCTTCATATTGGCAACGCTTTTTGACCAAAGCGATATTATTGCGATACTCGGTAATATGTGGATGATCGCTTGTCAACAATTTTGAAGCAATATCCAGTGCTTTTTCGAAACTATGTGCAGCAGATGAATAATTACACCGACGAAGGTAAATTTTTCCTAATTTACTATAAGTAGTGGCAATAACTTCATGATTTTGAGATACGTTTTTAGAATTCAATTCCAGATTCAATATCTTTTGATAACAATTCAGTGCGTCTTCATATTTCGATGTTCGATTGTATATCCTTCCCATATTATTAAAAATATTGATTAATAAATCTTTGTTTTCTGCTTGGTGGTCATTCATTGTTTCCAGTGCCGTGGCATAATGGTCCAAGGCAAATATATAATCTTTTTTAATCTCCTCAATAACTGCAATATTATAATATGTAATCGCTATCAATTCATTATCAGTTTCATTTATTTGTAGTGCTGTGTAGTAATTGTATTCTGCTTTCTTGTAATTATGTTTAAAAAAATAAATCACTCCTATATTGTTATATGTTGATACCAAGAAATCGTCATCATTCGAAAGGAATTTCAAAGCATTTTTATAATTTAGAAGCGCTTCATTAAGGTCTTTTTGATCATCGTAAATAAGTGCTAGATTAAAATATAATTCACCTATATTTGGATTAGCGGGAGAAGCGAACTTCAAAGCTATTTGGTAATTTAGTATTGCCTTATTATTGTCGTGTTTGCAATAATATAGATAACCAATTTTGAAATATGTTGTTGCTAGATCATCCAAAATCGTAGTAGGATTTTTCTGCAGAATGTTAAGAAGTCTGGTTGCATATTCTAATGCAGTGGTATAATCTTCTTCATTTTGGAAAAATTTTACAATATTACGTAACACTAGACGAATTACATTGTCATCTAATTCCAAACAATTTTCTCCGATTTCTAGAGCTTTCTTAAATTGAATTATAGCATTTATTTTATCATCATTTTCAACATAAAATCGTCCCAATGTATTATATATGATGGCTAAATTTGGACTTATATTTGATTTATCGCATTCGGTCTGAAGACTAATTGCTCTTTTGTAGTATTTTATAGCCACTTCAGCATTTGATTTATCCGCATAGAGTTCAGCCAACTCGTAGTAATTAAAAGCTAATAGTTCTCTGTTGGTTGATGGCAATGAATGAGCAATTGCTTCTTTTATATATTTTAGAGCTAACTTGTGCTTGTTCTCATGGCTATACAATGATCCAATTTTAATATATTATAGTATAGTGTCCGAATGACAGGCGGGCAATGATTTTATACGAATTTTAAGTGCTTTCTTATGATAAAATAATGCTATCGCGAAATTGTCAAGTTGATTGTAGCATTCGACAATGTTACTGTATGTTCGAGCTAGATCACGATGATCTTTTTGAGTAGATTTTAAAGAGATATTCAAAGATCTTTTATAACATTCAAGCACTTTATCATGATTGCCAATAAAATCGTAAATCTGACCAAGATTCTTATAGGTAATTGCCAGACTCGGATGATCATTATTCAAGGATTTGAGTTTAATTTCAAGACCTTTTTCAATGTTAGTTTGTCCCGCATTGAAGTATCCCTTCGAAAAATATGTTTCACCAATATTAACAAAAGTTTCACCAAGATCTGGGTGTGTCTCTGGACAACAATTGACTCGAACTTGTTTGGCTTCTTCATGATATTTTAAACTCAAACGATAGTTGCTTAAGCACATATAAACAACACCCAAACTATTCAATGTCATAGCAAGTCTGGGATCATTGTTGACAAGAATATGTTTTTGAATTCGAAGCGCTTTTTTATAATATCTAATTGATTCTTGATAGTTACTCAGTTCTTTGTGCACATTACCAATATTGCTCATTATAGATGAAATAGATTTAAAATATTGCGGCATCAGTTTTTGATTGATTTTGAGCGATTGTTTGTAACATTTTAGAGCAGCTGAATAATTTCCTTCAGACAAGTGTATTGTACCGATATTATTTTTCATAGTTATTTTGTCATAATGATTGAATAAAGGATGTTTGATAATCATTTTATGAAAACGTTTTGCTTTATTAATCATATTCATACTCAATAGTAAATTAATCAATATTGAAATTTCGGATGCATTTCCACGGTTTGATTCTAAATTATCGATTAATTCAGTTGGAATCAAATCATTGTCATCATCGCATAAAATAAGTTTCACGTGCCAAATTTGGTCTTTTAATTTTTCAACAGAATCAATTTGAAAAATTGTTCCAATACTAAACAAAACTTTATCTTCTGTATTCAAATAAGCAAATGGTTTTACGTAGTGCTTTATTGGACAATGAATTTCAAAGAAAATTGATTCGATTAATGGGCGTCCTAATCCATTACCAGCGAAACGAAGTGCAATTTTACTTGTTGTACTTGTAAAAAGAAAGCTGTTCATTGAAATTCGACCATTTATGTTATCTTTCAGACTTTGCAGTTCCGAAACAGTTAATTCTTGTCCATGAAACACAATTAGCTCAGACATTGTTTCCTTTTGTGATTTAAGTGAATCAATATAAGACTTATGTAGTTGAGTAAGACGATTATGAAGATCAACTAGAACAAATCGAAATTTGAATATAACCAGAATATTCTTTGTTCTTAATGCTTTATTTAGTAACGATAAAGAAATGCATCTCGTATATACCATTCAATCACATTATTTGCATCGTATGTATTCTCAAATTCTTGGATTTTTTGTAATTCTGTGTTGTTGTCGGAGTATTTCAATTGGCATTCTGTCAATAAGTTATTCTGTGAAATAGATGTTGATGGCATTTGTTTTAATACTCCAATTAATAATTGATACAATAAAAAAGAAGCTTGGTCTTTATTAAAATTTTGAAAAGATGCTCCTCCAATACTAAAATTAAGCGATGGTACAATACTTATTTGAGTTATTTTCGACTAAAATATGATGTCTTCACTTAATTGTGTAATCAGTTCATGCTTCCCGATAAAAATACCCCTAATCTTATTTGAATAATTCTTAGCCCATTCTTCATGCTTGTTGTTATTCGTACAAAATATGTAAATAGAAGAAATGTCTAATTTTTCGTACACAATTGGAACAACTTCTCTACCTTGTGCACCAGAAAGAACGAGAATTATTTTGTTTTTATTACTGCTCTCCAGCGATAAAAGATAATAAATACAGGAATCCACATTATTGAACCATTTTAAATAGTTTGTGATCAAACGTAAACGAGGCATTTGATTACTTTTTTTTGTATCGAGCCAAACAATTTCAATGCATTGACCATTATAATTATTGGGTGATTTCGTTTTCAACCTTTTGTTATCAACTATATTACTGCGGGATGTCTTCCGTTTTCTATGCTTATTAGTTTTGGAAAACATAGTAATTTGATCAATCATTTTTAAGCAGTCCATTAATCCAAGCATTTCTATACGGTAATCTTGTACTTGTATTTAACTTGAATGGATTGCATTTTTGATCGTTTTCGTTGTTTTGACATGCTGCAAAGATGAAATTTTATATAAACTAGTTCTTGTTTGAGTCCATATGCAAAAAGTAAACTAGGAGATGAGAACGATTCGAGACGTAAACGCAAGTATATCTTATTTATCTTACATAAATTTACTTAAGAAGTGTCATGCATCTATTGATGCACATTATCATTATATCCGACAGTATCACGGACTACTCAAGAAGGACGTTATGTGTTGCCGTAATTTTCTTATATGCTTTTCATTAGTACAGCTCAATCAGATATGTTTTCTGAATACTATTTTCGCAAGAATATAGAAAATAGATGATATTAGAACAATATAGTGCTAGAGTTAGATTCTAAAAACAAATGTACTGCAAATGCAGAAAACGAATAGAAATCAAATTCCTGCGAACTATTTTTCAACATTGAAAAAAGTAGCAGGAATAAAGATTTTGTCAACTTTCTATGTTACTACATTTCACTGTAATCGAAAAAGGTGTTTGGTCTTTCGATTATAAAGTAATTACGATTGTGAACACATCTTATTTTTTAGAATGAATCTGATTGCAATAATATGATACGCTACTCTGTATATTGTTAAATAGTATTTTTGGAAAATTGGAGTTTTCTACAAACAGATGATTTGTCGATAATCTCTTTATCTACTAGCAAGTAATAAACCTCACACACGATTTTAGTTCTATTCATTACTGCAAGCACGTTTATAGCACCTTTAATATCACCAATAACAAAACATCCACCGTTAGTTACAGAGAAATACAACGAAACGTTTTTTAAAAGCATGTTGTGTAATGCAATTCTTACTTACATATGTCGCATAATCTCAATTCATTCATCAGTTTTTTTCAGTAAACTAGCACTGCGTTCGCAGGAGCAAACCAACTCGCTGTAATTTGGCGAGGAAGTGAAAAATATTTATTCTTTTCTCCGAGGCATGGTTATTTCTAGTAGGTTGCATTTTTACTTTCTTCTCTCGAGTAGGTATGTGAAAATAAGAAGAACGAAGAAAAAAATTGAATCATTGTGAGTATGGACGGGTGTGAATGTGGACATGGGTTCATCTTATGTGAATTTACAGGGGGTATGGATGTGGGTGTTCGTATGTGAGCGGTAAACTATCTGAACTGAGGACTATCTAAATACACAGTATTGCGAAGAGTATTTTCAGTCATTATCTTAGATAATTGTATAAAGATATAATAAAAATGTCAGCGTTCTACCATATTTGAGAAAGAGCGACACAACTAATCAATGATAACCAAATCATGAATTTTTCACATTTTATTACATAAGGTTGAAAGTTGCGATTCTGGAAGAACTCGGACTTGAATTTAAATTTCAATATTTTTCGGGTCTTAATTCACCAGTTTAGTGACCCAAGAAAACAAATCGCGGATCGTCAGCCTTTTACTCCCAGGACGAAATGCAACTATAGAACCTAAATCATCAAAAATTGAGAGTTGAACATTAACTTGTTAGTGACTAGCAATGAAAGTAGCTGCTTTATTTGACTTCGAATATAAATGAGAAATTCAAATAAAATCATACCAGCACTTGTCTCTAACAGAAAATAAATAAAATAGAACTTTCATAAAGCTACTTTGCTAGAAGCATCATTTGAGATGCTACTCATATCACCGAGAAAGCAGAACTTTGATCGTGAGGAGCGCTTTGCACTCCCATGTCATGACATGGAAGTAAAAAATCAGCTACGCTATCAAATGTTTATCTAGACATTAAAGCACTTTACCAATAGTTGCAATACATATGAAATAAACCTTAGATTATAGTTTTTAAAATCAAAACATTGAACACGAAAAAAAAAGCATTTTTTTTTCTTCTAATTATTTATTGTTTTGTATGTGTCGATATATTTTTTTGTCGTACAAAAAAGAAAATCAGCGTTATCTATGAAATCCATTTTTCAATAAGTGCAACAATTTGTTGACGTGCTTGTAGTACACTTGGTGGATCAGCTTTGTTGGCTGCACGTAAATCAAGATGATGAGCACCACCAATTACAGGTATGGCTGGAAGAGAAGGAGCAACTGTTGTACGAACACCACCAGATGACCATGGATCGAGATTTCCATTTGTAAAAGCTATATTGGAAAAGAAACGTAAATCTGTTAAATTTTTACCACCGTATTCAATATATGGCCATTCAAAACGTGGTCGAACTTTCCACTGATCATAGCAAGCATCAGAGAACGCTTGAAAATCCCATGGTTGATTTTCAAACATATCATTGACACCATCAGAACACATTGGCATAACAAATTCAGTACACGATTGATATGACCAACCCAAATCACCGAGACTTGGTGAACCTAAA
>OENM01000660.1:19691-67239 GCA_900239745.1 Rotaria magnacalcarata
GGATAATCAACCATAGCTATATTTCCATACATATCAAGTAACCAATTTTTTAATTCATCAACAGATTTTAAAGGATTGCAAAGTTTAAATAAATTTCCAAGACGTTGTAAGCCACTTGCGGTTGATCCAATACGATTAATAGCACCCCACGATGATCGAACGATATCAACGCATTGTGCACTTTCTTGAAGAAAATCTTGAGTCACAATCTTTCAAACATAATGTATCATTAAAGTAACAGTGTCAAATGAAAACAAAACTTACTCGAGAAAATGCTTCACAAGGTGTTGTCATTTGAAGAATTGGTGCTGAGGCTGCATGTGCGCCAACAACAACATGTGGATATTTCATTCGAAAATATGCAGCCAACATTCCTCCATACGATCCACCAAAAACTATTACTGGACTCAGTTCAGCACCTTTTATTGAACTATGAATATAATCAAGTAAATAGGCATAATCAGCGAGTGCTTGTCCACTAGTTAAATATCTTGCTGTAAAAAGAAACAATTAAAAAATGTATTGTTTTGCATTAGAACAAGAAGCATTTACTATATTCAGGATTTGAATATGATTGATTTCCGTATGGTAATGATTGACCATAATATCGATGTTCAGCAAAGACAACCATTGCATTAAATATTGGTGCAATATCCCACACTAAATTATATCGATTAGACATTTTTTGTAAAACAATTCATTTACTTACTGAAACCAGTATTGTCACAGAAAAGATCGATATCACCTATTTGAGCACAAACACTTCACAATCTATTGAGTATTTTTCAAGCGTTCAAACAAACCTTCATTTCCTGCATAGAATAAAATTGGTTTCCCATTTTCCCAAACATCTGTATTTAATGTATATCGTTGTTGATATGTATCCATATTACTGAAACCAAAATGGTCAACATTTTGCTTAATGGTTTTAAATTGTCTACATCGATCATCACGAAGACGATTTTGTGAACGAGAAACAACATCTAAGCGACGAGGTTTCGCCCATTTTGCTGATGAGAATTGTAAGCAAACCAGAAGAAAACAAACAATGAAGGAAACCTTCGTAATAATGTTAGCCGTCATGTTGAGACGCAAAAAGGTAAATGAAGCAGTAAAAACTAAGACAGAAATCTGAAGTCATAGTTAACAAATAAAAACGAAGATAAAGATAAATATAGAGCCGACTCATGATGATATGGCTCTCTTTATTGATAATAAAAATGAAAAATTATCACCGGCGCGAATAGTTATTTATATTAGATTTGGATGATATTATTTTGCAAATACTATTAATTACATAATCTTGACCCTGTATACAAAAAAAAACATGAGTTTGTGATTCTTCCGTGGATTGTATTTATGAAAGTTTGAAGCATATTGTTTCTTTTAATACGAAACTAATGTTTACTTTTTGTGATTAAATTAGAAAAAAAACTCATCCCCTTCCACGTAAACAATCATCAATAGATATCTTCGATTTATTTAAAAATTCAATAACTAACCATTGATTACATAGTAACTTCAAGGCGTGAGGGTAATATTTGTAAGTATTTAGTATCAGATCATTTCTGAATTGAAAGTAAAGAAAGCAATACAATCAGGCTTATTTAATTCAAAATTTTCATCATGTAATCATCCCATAATACGGTAGCTTTCAGTAGTTTTTTATACGCTACTTTTAAATTTAAATAAATGTTCTACATTTATTCATATAAATTATCATTCTCTCTCGTGATAATTGAATCAATACAAAAGATACCTATCTAAGAATTAGAAGAATTCATTGAGTCCACAAAAGAAAAGAAACTGCAGTTATATTTTCTGATTCTATTTATATTTAAAGAAAAGCATAGGAAAATATGCTGTATGGATCAGAAATTTTTACAGTTGATCAACGTTTATCTCGAAGAAAGTGATTGATTTTCAATAATTGACCGTTGTTTTGGTGTATAAAGGTTGCCAACGATAACCTAAAACAGCAATAAAAATCTTAAGATATAATTATTTCAATTTTGTCTCCAATGATAAGAAAAGTTTTATTCTCCAGCCAATTATTTATATAATTTACCTGTCTCTTTATGACTTCAAGATTTTCTTGTGCATATTTTAACACTTCAGCTATCTTTGTTGGATCTTGTAAATTACGATTTTTACGAAAATCTTCACGTACTCGTCGAACAAAATATTCACTAAATAAAAAATGAAACCAATCAAACGATGAATACCAGATAGATAAGAAATGGTAGAAAAATATCAGAAAAGATGTCATCTAGATGCTATACTTAAGGAAGAGCCACTCAAAAAGTCAATAGCTATTGAATTGGCTTTTGTCACACCTTATTGTCTCAGACTGGAAACTACGGTTCTAGGTCTTAATGGTTTTTGGCTCCTGATTCACCAGTTTACGGATTCAGAAAATGAAACGTAGATTGTCAGTCCTTTACTCCTAGGACGAAATGCAACCATGTTCGAACACTTTTTTAATTGAATTTTAAATCTTAATTTCTCCAGCAATGAACAGAGAATTTCCGGGAATCTAGTTCGTCAAATGTTGAGCTCAAGATTTGCTTGTTAACAACTAGAAACGAACTATATTTTGACCTTCAACGAACCTGTTCATGATCAAACAATACCCTGCCATAGAAACGACCTTCTACAAAGCACTGCAGATAACATAGCTGTTTTTAAAACAAAAACGATTTAACAATTACATGTTCTTTTTGAATCAACTTTTGTAGTTACTTCTAGTGTCGATAAAGTTCACCACCGATAAACGAACTTTGACCATTTTAGTTCTCAAAAATTCGTTGTTCAAGAAAGAACATGCTCATAACTTAAAACCCATACTAAAACAGTATTCGTTTTAGTCGACTGAATGACTATAGTCTCAAGCAATTCAACAGTTGAGAATGTATCCACTTCAGATGAATAGTTTCAATTGATAATAAATGAAATTAGGCACGGGTATACTCTATACGAAAACAAAAATTCTCCAATAAATTTCTAGCAGAAAGCGAGGTCTAATGTTACTTATGATCCACTCTATCGATGAAGAAATAAAAGATTTACCGATAATTGTAAAGTGAAAATTTGTGACATTCACGAAAAAGTTGTTTATATAGAGTTAGCGTTGCACGTTTTGTTGAATTCATCTAGAAAAAAATGTTCATATGAAATAACATATTTTTCTTTTTACTCAAAGAGAAAAGAACAAGGAAACTGACAACAAGAGAAATTATGTTAAACGGCTAAGATGTATTTCGCGAGTATTTTGTTTTTCTAATGTTTTAATTTTTCGTGTTTCTTTATATAAAACTTCTTGATCAAGCCATGGATCTTTATGTAGAAATTCAAGTTTTTCTTGTGTTCGTTCGCGTATACGCATTACACGATGACCAGTTGCTTGAGATTCACAACTAACAAGTAATTGCCGTCCACTTTTAGCCGCTTGAAGTATCAACGATAAACGCATTATTTATTATATCTAAAGACATAATTAAGCGGAAAAAAATGATATTATATAGACCTTAAAACTCCATGATGGGACGATCTTTTGATTAAAATTTATTTTGCTAAGACAATAATTTTACATTTCAAAATATTTATTTTAGAAAAAAAAGATCGTTTTCAAATTAACGACAATCAATGTTTGAATAGATTCTTTTTTCGTTCTATAGAAAAACTTGACAAACATATTTAATCAAACAGGTAATATCGATTTGTCATTGAAGGTCATAAAAAGAAACATCTTTATCAAATATAATGAATAGGACAGCATCGTTGTACACTAATTCGAGTTCTAATTCAATATTTCACAGACTTGATCCCTGTTCTCTCAGAAAAATCAGCGATACCAAAAGGTGCACTAATAGCAACCATATGACTCATTATAAAGATATAGTCGAATAGTTCTTTTGTGCTCGATAAAGTTTTTGATAAATTGAAAAATATTTCACTGTTTCTAACAAGAGAAAAACAATCAAGTCTCTTCGACCTTACGATGTTGTGTGTGATTGAAAATCTATGTTTACATAGAAAATAATTTTACATTTTTTCCCTGGTTACAATTATTGTGTCGATTTGAAATACCAAGCAATAAATAACTTCATTAGTTATATAATAGACGATGACACAAATAATACCTCATATCTAGAAAAAGACAGTTCTTTTGCTCTATGTTTTTGTTTTATTAAGAATAAAAAACGAAAAGGAATCGAATGTTTCCCAATAAAAGACTTCAATAAACAAAAATCAAGGGACAAAACCAAAAGGAAAAAAGAACAAAAATTCTGGCATTATATATATATATTTATTTTATCGAAACATATAAAGAAGAAGAATAATAAGACAAATCGCTATGACCAAACCTAGTACAAGTGAATCTTTACGTTTTTTGACTTTTATTTTTTGTAAAGCATTATTAATCAATGGAACGCGGCTCGTTAAAGCGTTAATTTTAGTTGTTATATTTGAAAAATATTTTCGTTGATCTGATAAATCTCTTTTAACCATTGACGCTATTTCTAAATTAGTGTCCATTATTTTATGTGAATTATTTAAGTGGTTCATTTCACGTAAATAATAATCTTGTCGACGACTACTTAAACCTGCCGACGATCCAAGATCAGAACTATTTGTGTTTGTTTTTATCAAAAGATCTTCGCGAGTTTTAAAATCTCGTATATTTGATTTTGTACGTTCGTATTCACGGCGATAATCTAGCAATATGTCATGATGACGTTGTAATGTATGTGTTGCTGCAGAATTCGGTCCCATTAATGATGGTACAACATCAGCCATACGTTTATTTATATCTGATAAACGTTCAAGAAGTTTTTCAATTTCGAGTGACATCGTCTCAAACGATGATGATGACGTACAAGTTGTTGTCGTCGACGAAGAAGAATCATGTGGATCATGTGCAACATAATTTGAACATAGTTTAGAAAAGGACATTAATTTACTATCGATTTCATTTTCGTTTTGACGCGCTTGTTTACGTAAATCTTCCCATTCAGTTGCTGGCGCTGGAGACATTCGCGAATTTGTTACCTGTGGATTTAAAGGATATGTATTACCGAGTGAACGGCTCATAATAGAATTAAATATTTATGAAATAAAAGCATCGAACCGTTTTCTTTTATCATTAGAAGTTAAACGAAATATTACTAACAGTTATTTGAAAATAGAAATCGTCATACATAATGGATGATCGAATGGAGTAATCGTAGACAGGTGGAATTTATGCACCTATCAGATGATAATCTGCAAGAACTTCAACATAACGTATGCCAATTGTTGAAAAATAGAAAATTAATGATTCGACAAGTTTTCTAATTTTGTTTTAAGCTTGAAAAAATGAACGGAAAAACAAATCATCGGCTAGTGACATCTAGCACGGAATGAAAGGAATGGGACCTAAATGGTATTATCTATTTTAGTTTGCTCCTATGCTACTTCTCCGTATCTGTTATGTGTTTATTTGAATTTCATTCTTAAAAGATGTTCGATGGAAAGCAAAATACGAATAGATTTGGTTTTTTTCAGTAGTCTAAATGAAAATTGACATGTTCTCAAAGAAAAAGAAAGAATAAAACGTATCATGATAGGATGACCTATAGATATGGCCTAACTAACTCATGAGTTCTCGAATAGCACCAATCATAAATGAACAATAAACATTCGCATAAGAATCAACAAACATCTATTAACTCACATAGATAATATTTTACAGAGATTTTTGAATTTATAATCCATACAGTAAGTTGACTTATTAAAACTAATTATATGCAGTTATAAATTGAATGGTTAGATATTTTAATTCAGTAAGAATTCTTTGACGTTTCCTAGTAGTATAAAGAAATGCCTAGCATACATATATCCTTTCTGATTAGTCGCATCTTTTTCTTTTCCTATCAACTATTATTATTAATTCCAGAAGTTCGTATCGATATACTACCATTGAGAGCAGCCATGTTCTTGTCATTACTTGCAATCATCGCTATCTTTGGTAATCTTCAAGGCAAGCCAATTATTATTAGAAATGTATCTGGTAAGCTTGAACGAATTTCGAAAACATGTATATTACTATGTTCTATTATAGATTGTAGCATAACCGAAGATGGAATTCTTCATTATCGAGGCAAACATTCATTGACGAAATTTGAACATGAATGTTTATCATGGATTGATTTTCAAACGATGTATGGTGACATTGTAAATGAAGCGAATTTTTTCAGTGATCAATCTATTCAGGCAGCAAAAAATTATTGCCGTAATCCTAATATGAATATCAATGGTCCGTGGTGTTATGTTCAAGATGAAGATGTTATTAGTATGGAAGGATGTGATGTTTGCCGAAGTCTTTGTACGTGAATAATATGAATGAAAAGAATGTCTTGAAATCACTTTTATTATAGCTTTTCGACCAACGCCATCAATTAATGTTGATAGTCAGGAAGATGTAACTGTTGTTTCTATAAACAATAATTTATTTCACAATGTTCGTGATGAACTACGACGTTATGGTATTTATATTCGAGAAAAAATCATGGAAATAATTGATCGTATGAGAAAAAAATTCAGACAAGTCAGAACGTCATTTTCTAATTACTTCAAGAAATAGACTTCTTCCTTTTGACAAAATACCGATAAACATTTATATTGTTTTCGTCACCTTTTTCTGTACATCGAGTATTTAATAAACAAGCCTACTATATATAAATTTGAATAATCCTGAGTTTCGGAATACTTCGTTGATGAAGTACGACCGCCATCGTTGGTATCTGAGTTCATATAAAACAATCATTTATAACTCAGAATATGTCAATTGACACTTGCATATGCAAATTCTTATTGATTAGTGTATGATATAGTTTAAAATCAATTCGGACTAAACATTTTCTATAGGAAGACTGATGATAACTAATCATATGCTGAAATCACGCAATGTTTTTGAAGTTTAACTATCAGTGAGTGGTAAATAGATTTTTATCTTTGTTTTATTGCAATGTCAAGAGAAATATCTCGTGACATAAGAATGTTCTTCCTCGTACTCAACACTACAATCACACCCTGTTTATCAACATTCTTCCTGCTGTTATATGGAATTTTGCTTTAAGATAACGAGATGGATGAGAGTGCCAAGAGATTTCTTTTCTTTAATAAGAGAAAAAGGGTCTAACACTTATGATGAGAAAATAAACAACTATAACATACTATATTCAATATTCGCAGCCGAGTACAAAGAAGGACAAGTATTTATCTTGAAGCCATTCTCATAAATTGATGACAACTGAGTCAACAAACAAGATTAGTCACAACTCTGTCTCAATAATCGCCTTAAAAATATTGCTTATAGGAAGCTGTGTTCAATAAAAAGCCGAAAAGCTAAATCTAGAAGGTGAAAAGAGTTAACAAATGGATACGCCAAAAGAATATCACAGAGTATAGGTGTTAGTTTAGATCTTGTCTACAGCTATGCCCTTTTAGTGTACGAAGTTTGAAGCAACTGATAAACAAAACGTTGCTTTGAAACATAGAATACTATTATAGATTTGAGCATAATGAAATAAACTCGAAAGACGAGCTGACTGGATTAACTTTATTGATTGAAGGATTATGCACATAATTTAAGCATCTGTTTGCATTCTTAATAGAACTCTCATTGTTCTATGTTTATAAATAAAATGAACGTCTTCCTATTATTTCGAATAAAAATCTCTTGGTCAATATTTTCTACGAAATCTGATTATCTTTACTTGTGATTTAATCGTAATAAATACCAGTGCCAGATATGTTATGAAGAATATATATACTTTCGATTGTTCGCATTGTCGAAACCTAGAAGAATTCTCATTATTCACTCCTTGACTACCTCTCACGTTCAAGGTATTGCACTATAATATAAAGATTAGTTTTCGCACCATGAGATTCAATCGTAAAACAGCGAGATATGCAAAGTGTGCATGACATGCACTCAATTATATTTCATATTTAGTACAATATTTAAAAAAAAATATATGTATATATATATATGTATAACCAAAAAAAACAAAAGGCATCACTTCGATTATCAAAGAGAAAGAGACAGAAAAAGTCCTACGTAGTAACTGAAGTTAAAATTGATATTAGAAGATCTTTGTCAATAAATATTGAAATCAAACTAAAAATCAATTATTATTATTACTATTCATCAAACAAACAGAATAATACTTACATATTAGATCAAGCTAGAAAAATTTAGCTTCGGATAAATACAGGAACCGTATTAGATAATGGTGTGGGCTCTTCATAGTAAGTATCTGCATCTAAACATGATTAGTTAGAGAAATTTTCATATTTTTTCAATAGAAAATGTTTACCTTGTGTACTTTTCTGAATTTTATATCTTGGTTGTTCTGTCGTTTTAACTGGCACATATTGCTTCGAATCTATAATAAAATAGTAAGATTATATAACCGCATTATTGCTACACTTACTCTTCGTCTTTGAACTTGAATAAATTGAATGAAAGAAAACAAACAAAATGAACCTTCATAAAATCATTTCAATCATTCTACTTACTTTGACGAAGCTAAAAAAAACAAAAGTATGAAATTCGATGATAGAATGAAAAATTTAATTTCAATACCATTCTTATTTCGACATATACAAACAATGCAAGCAATCGTTAGTACTAATAGAAGAAATCCACCGGCAATTGAACCAATAATAATTGCAATTTTTTTTCCTAAATCAATACGTTCATTAAAGTTTTCTTTTCAATAAATCAATTCAAGGCTCACACCAGTCGAAAGTTTTCTTCGTGATCGCATCTCTGATACGCGATAACCACTAAAATATTCATTATTTTGATTTACTTCTAAATCAGAATTGTAATACACTGATGGGTCTGGGCGAATCGCATCTAGTAGAAAATGCGCAACAGTGTTTTTCTTGTGTCGCTTCTAATCAAATATCGATTACCTTTTATTACTATAAAACTCGAAAACATAGAGTGATGTCGATTGTTTGTCAATAGTTCACATGTTAATAATTGTTGATTAAAAACCGATGTCCGTCTTATTATTGTACGTTGCTTCGCACATACAACCAATGATCCATCTAGTTCTTGCTTTCTATCAACTGAAACACCATCAAGATTGTCTCCAATTCGATTCATCAGGACATTTACAGTTTCATAGCCTGTTACGGATGCGCAACAAAATAATTCCATATTCGTTTGATCAGCAACTTCGAATTTACTTGAATTTTCATCAACTGAATCATCCCAACGTTCACATGAACCTACCGGACCATGACATACATAATTCCAATAGAATGATTGTACGTCTTAAAGTAACATTAGAATTTTATTCAATAGAAAAAAGAAAAACAATTTTATATACCAGGAATAATTATTTGATAAATCATATTTTTAGGTGTACTTGTCCATGAAGATTTTCGGCAAGTATAATATCCAACGTGTTTTGTTTCGGCAACGTTTGCTATTACGCGTAAAATATTTTCGTTTGGTAAATACTTGAAATTTAACTTTAAATATGAATAATACGCATTATCTTCTTCAACTTCGGACCATTCATTCAATCGTTTACCGAAAAAAACTGATTCATCATGTTGACAATCGAATGAAAATGTTCGCCCTTGCTCTACAACAATTCGCTCAATATCTTGACACCATAAAACAGAAATAATTAAATTAATGACAAGTAGTATATACAGCATTATATTTTTAGTTAATGCAAATAAAAGTGGTACTCTACAATTGATGATATATACTTTGAAAATGCGGTAACGAAATCTTTGTATTATAATGAAATAACATGTACGTGCCTCTTATATAGTCCTTTGAAGGACATTTGTGATGTTGTGAATGAAACGATAAAAAAAGTCAGGAGAGGACAGGAAAGGTAGAAAAAACGACAGCATAGATGTTTGAAAGCTACGTATTCTTTTGCATGAATCAAAATTGTATGGGTAATAATTCTGTTTTTTTCCTTCATGTAACATTTGAGTCAAATGACTCACTTTTAGATTTTTTAAAGAATAGTTTCTATTAGATATACAATATGTTAATTATGGTGCGTTGTGATAGGAAGGTGTCGCGTCGAAATGAAAACTTTTTCTAGATTTTTATCAAACGAAACAGTCGCAAGGCCAAATCCAACAAAAAATAATTAAGAGAATATAACAGTTTCTTGACACTTCTGATATGCGCAATCAATTGAAACAAACACAAGTTTTTCATTAGAAAAACCATTGTTAATAAAACTTTGTATATCAACCTACATTTCGACAAAAACTAACATATATTAAATTACAGATGTGGCAAACTGTTTTCAAGGTTTATGGAGATGATCTCTAATTGAATCCTAATCGATTGATCTATCGTCGTAATTTTTCAATTTTAAATGACAGAAAATGGCTACTCAGAAGGGTATGGATGTTTAAATGAATCCTACGCTAAGCAAAAATATTCGTGAGCAATTTCCAGTGAAAAAGTGAAATGAGTCAACTTTTAGAGAATATCTTCTATTGTCTTTCGGCTCATTTCACTCAACAGGATATTGTCTCTAATTCTCTCTCTTGTTTTGGAGTTGATCATTCTTTTGTAGTTTTTATTTTCTATCTTACTATCTGTATGTACGTATATAATAGTGTGTAGTGATTTCGAGTTTTGAGAACCAATATATTAGAAGAAAATTATGAGACAGTATCATTGACAATCCATAATATTCCATTTGTATAAAATTTCATACTATTCCTTGAACTATACGTTAAACCAATATTTATTGTCATAATTGCGTCAATACTAGTACAAAAATGACAAGAATAAATGAGTTTTAAGTATGTATAGGAACTGTATGAATTGACCATTGATCAATCTGTTGTACTGACTCGTAAAAGATCAGAATAGATTACACATCCACCGTCAATGGATCAATCTGCTGATAATCAGAGATTATTGCTTTGCCAATAAAATGATGCTTAGATGTTGTCTGAAATAAATAAGAGCTTCTTTAACACGGTTCAATATATTTCTTAATCAATGAAATACGTAGCTTAGATTCGAGCATTGCTATTCACCACAAAGTAGGAAGTTACGTCGAATGATTGGTTGATGTTAACAGTACTGTAAGTTAACGTATAAGTTCTGTGCTAGATCTTGTTCAGATCCGTTAAGGGTCTCATCGAATTTCCAGGATCCCGCAGTAGAAAGTTGACATCGTGTCTCGGACATGTTGTAGCTGGTATCAGACATTGTTTGAATAGACTTCCTTAGATACAAGATGATTGAAAAGAATCATCAAAGTTTCCGAGGAATAAATATACTTCTACGCTTCAAATAGTTACAGTAAAAATAAGAAAAATTGTCTTTTAAAACTGGAATTACACACAAGTCATCATTTATGAGGGTCAAATTGACGAAAAAACAATTTCACTTTCTAAAAAAAAGGCGCTTCCACATCGATCTTTTAAATTCATTTTCTTGATAATTCAAAAAGAAAATACACAAGCTCGATCTAAAATTAACCATTAGAATAGTGGTATCCTGTTGAGTGGTGAGCTATGAGCAGCGGTAGAAAGCAGCAAAAGTTTGAAATTAAGCACTTTCATAAATAGGAAAATCATTCTTTTGGAAGTATATCAAATTCAAACCAGAGGATATTGCTCGAAACCTTGTATTGCTATGAAATCCGAGTAGGATACTGCAGTGTGTACACGTTTATGCTGTACATCAGACGGAAAAGAGCTGAATTCTTCTCTAGTTGAATAGGGAATCGTGACAGTGATCTGTTCAGAACTCCACGAAAAACTGAAACCGATCAGTATCAGAATCAGAAAAGGTACCACGAAATAAACGCGAGTGCCAATGATTCTTACGTTCATCTTCTACCTCCGCATTTTTCCAAGGAGATTCAAAAATATTTAGATTAAGAAAATAGCTTTTGACAGAGGCCATCGGGTAGAATCGACAGTAATATCAATCTTGTATCTGGAGTAAACTTTAAATAATGGCCGTGTATCAGAAAGAGACGTTCGTTTGAAACAATGCAACACAAGAACTATCACAGATAATATACGTAAATAAATAGAGAGAGAGAGATTGACAACTAAGTAATTGAAATAAACCGCGACTTTCTACGATGTTCAAATCTACAGAAAAGCGTATATAGAAGTCTCTAATTGGAATCGATACGTTCAAAAGATATGAAAATTTGTCAAAAGAATTATACCGTAGCAGCGAACAGGACAAGTCTTTCTGTACAAAACAGGCATATATATCATCTGGTTGAATGAAATATCTTTGAAACTTGTATGATCTGGAAAATTTCGAAAATTCTGTGTAAAAAAATCGTAGAACTTTGAGATGATTAAATGATCATCAGACTTTTGAAACGTTGAAAAGATGTTCAAATTCTGTCATTTACATAAAAAATCTAATTGAATCTAATTTGCTAATGATTGCCATAGGAGTACACTTTTTCTTCTATTCAAAGTGAAAATCATAAAGAATATAGATCATGAAAACTAGAAAGTAATTGTTGTGTAACTTTTTTTCTACGGTTCGTCAGATCCGGGTTAATCGATTGGTGAAAAGATGTTTTTTCAAATATTATTTCAAGATTTCTTTAATAAAATCGACCTGTGGATTTTTTGGAATCGAAGATAAATATGAATGACATCGAACAGCAGCAATATCTTGCCTTTTCCTCATAATTAACAATAAACGAGAAAATACTAGTATGCGCTTTCTTGAGTATTCTTATTTTTATTCGTTCCTTCATTTACATTCTTGATAAAGAAAATGTCTAAAAATTTAAATGCGAAAATACAAATGTGAATTGTTCCTTCTTGTTCTCGCTGAATATGGCGGTGGCAATGCTTCCATGGTATAATCAATTCTTCGCATTCGATTTCGATTATAAATCACTAGTACAAATACTAATGCAGTCATCTAAATAAACAAATGACATCATATTAAAATAAGCATGTTATCAATCTAATGGCTTTACCTCAATTATAAAAATAAATGCAACAATAATAAAAATGATACGTTGATTAGAACTGACTACATCAACTATTTTTCTATAACAACCCTAAAAATGATCAGAAAACACAGATAAACATTGTCAAATTATATCCCAACTTCTACTTACAATTTCATAAATATCACTACCATTAATAGCACAGTTAATAGCTTTTTGAAATACTTGTAAATCTTTTCCCGAGCTATTACTATTCATTGGACAACATGTCAGTGGATATTTAAAATCTTTCTTCTCCATTGACATGGGACTTTTCCACCATGGATTCGTTCGATTCCAACTTTTCGTTATATCGAAATCATGTTTACTTTCTATACCACAACATTGTAACTTCAAAATCAAAGCTAACGCAATAATAGGTTCATTAAAAATCTACCTGATGCATTACTAAATCCCATAGATATGATGCTAATTGAAGATCTTGTTCAATTGGTCCTTTGTATTTTTCACGAATCAATGAGCGTATTGTAAATATAAATTTTTCTCGAAGTTCAACTGGAAAAACAATCAGACTAATAGTAATTATTAGTTGAAATACTAAATTCATGACTATGCCAAATGAATACTAATAAAGATCATAGAAAATATAAACGATGAATCAAAAGAAAATGAACTATCCTTACAAAAAATAAAAGACATTCTACGCCAGTTGTTGCACCAGAACAACCCAAAAATCCAATTAATAAAAACATAATACCAGGAAAAATCAAAACTATGTACAAAATTTCATCGGATGCCATCCTATTTTGCCTAATATTTGAATCTAAAATATATCGAAAAGCAAATTCCACGAAGTTATTTTTCTCAAATTAACAGCACACCTTCAACTGTTAATATAAGTTCTGTGAAATTTTGAAAGCGCCGAGCAACTAGAAGATCAATGCCTTCACCTAATAGTGTGGCACCGATCAACTAAATTAATATAAATTGTTCTGTGAAATAAAAAGATATTTTGAACTTACAAAAAGTATTATATTGACTAAAACCATAATTAAACGGACGAATTTTAATTGACAATTCATACTACCACGACCAATTTTAAATAATTTCAAATTAATCTAAAACAAAAGGACTTGTTTTACTTTTGACATTCCTTGGAATGTTGCATTATTCATTTAAAATATACCAAATAAAATACCACCATGATTCATTTACAAATGAAAACAATTTTCTTCTTTTTCTTCCCTTCAACTAACCGATTCTCTTTCGAGATAAAACGATGAGTATCTTGAATGCAGGAAAAAAGAATAATTTCACGTTTGCTAAAACCTCTTTCTTAAAATAATATAAACCATGTGTAAAAAAATCTATAAGAAGCTTAAATTCAAATATGAACAAGACTCAGTTACGCAATGTGCAGTCGCTTGCAGGTAGATATTATTATATGTTATTTCTACTGATGTTAATAAATATTGAATGCAAGATTTTGGCACCAATTTTTAATAAAATATTTTTCAACGTATAGAAAAGGTGATGCTCTAAAAAAAAGGAGCGTAAATGTATGACCTATTCACTTCCGGTAGAAAAGACAGCAATCTTGTTCTTAAATACAAAAAGAAATTTGCAGCGGTGTCAGAATCTGTGAGAGTTTATCAATCGTAAATATTTGGAATAGTAAATATGTAACCGTTGACGACCATTTTTTTAAATGGTACGCGCCATACGACAACTCATAGTGCGCTAGATTGACGTGGTCGTTCATGCGTTTACATGATCGGATGTAGATCATTTATATTGATTAGATTCGCCAGACTAAAATCTGGCTGTAATGAATACGACTCTAATAACGTGTTGACTAATCTTCGTGCCTTTGCAACATAGTATTATTTTTACATACCAAGTTGTCACTGAAAAACGTTTATTCGCTCCAGTAGTGTCAAACTTGAAACTTGAATTCAGTTGAAAATAGAAATTTCAACTTTCAACGTTCAACGCATGGCGATATATGTGTGACTCACCATTCTTCAGAATGCGATTGGTTTAAAAGTTGAAAATTGAAAATTTCAATTTTCAATTGAATTCAAATTTCAAGTTGGACATATATGATTCGCTCCTATGACTTCTATTTTTTATTGAAATACTATAAGAAAAGGGCTAGTGTCGGTCAGTAGGGAAATAATCAAGATAAATTTCTATAAATCTCAAAAAGTTACTATCGAGTAAAAACGTGTTGACGAGGAGAAACCTTCGGATCGCGAATGAACTTTGCATGACGTGAAAAGTCGTAGCATTTATTCTATATAGAATTCTCATCGGATCTGACCAAAAAAAGCGTCGGTGCATCTGATAACATGTACAGATTCTTATGATCACTATATAGAATATGAAAGACATCGCCAATCAAGACTATCACTTGTCTTGTACAGGGTGTTCCATTTATTTTGAAACAATTCTCATAGATTTATTCTTCCTCAGTGACTTATTCAGATCTCCTGATTCTCATATTAATCTAACTCACTAAGACTGCACATGTTACCCATACAATCAGTGTTTGTATTGACGAATGCCTTGTGATACAATGCTGGATAATTTCGACAGGGCCATTTGGAAAGTTTTGAGAAAAGCACATTTGTGGATACCACTGAAAGTGAAATTTTTTCGATTATTCCTCCGTGCTATTTCCTGCTGGGTGAGAGTATATGTCACGGGCACATCTGCTGTTAGCGTATCTATGCTGAAATTTTCAGCAATAAAAAGTGAGAATTCATAGAGAAATCGAGAAATATTTATCATGTATAGTTGAAGCGAACCTTGTTGTAAGGTTTATCCTATTACCATTTCTGGTTTAATTAAAAACTTTACATGATGATCATAGATGCCTGAGATATTCTCACATGTACGCAATTCTAAAATACAGTTAACTACCGTTTCAAAGTTTAAATTATATCAGAGATGGCAGCAGGATAAGACTTACAATAAGTTTCGTTTCAACTATACATGAGAAACATTTCTCGATTTCTCTATGACGTCTCGCTCTTTATCGCGGAGACTTTCAGCATAGATACACAGACAGCAGACGTATCTGTGACATATGTCTGCGACCGGAAGATAATAGCATAGAGAAAAAATTGAAAAAAGTTCATTCTCAAAAAGTGTAAAATGAGCTTGTCGAAATCGTCAAGTATGTTATCACAAGGCATTTACCTATACAAAAACTGACGAAATTGATAACATGTACAGTCTTGGTGAGTTGGATTAATATGAGAATCATGAGATCTGAATAAGTCATTAAGGAAGAAAAACTCCATAGAAATTGTTTCAAAATAAATGGAACGCCCTGTAGAGTGTATGAAAGGAAACATTATGGATATCATATTTTGACATTGAATAAGTCCTAAATTGATAGACTCCCGATGGCTTTTTGATACACGAGAGGTTTTTTGTTAGAATAAAAAAAACATAAAAATAAGTAGACAGAACGATGCAGAATAGCATGTTCCATTTTGTATGTTTTCTTAAACGGTAGATCTAGAGTTGTCCATAGACTTTTGATCTCATGTGTGATTGTATGCTGAATTCTATTTTTTTCAATGGAAGTATCATTGTTTTATCATAATTCAATTAAAATCGAATTTACTTACAGATTTTTGTGTTTTTCTTCTTGACATAAACTAAGAAAAAAGGTTGCATTGTCAACCGAATATATTCTATAGATAAAGAGCTGACAAGCAAAACGTTAATGATACAACGTCCCAGTATTTTATACAAAAACAAACAAACAAATAAGAACTATTATAACCAAAAAGAGATCTTACCTTTTCAGCTGTATTGTTATGAAACTTGAATTTTATTCGACTCAATAATAATTGATTCATTGTATTTACATATTTTTCTTAATGTATTTTTCAATAGAGAGAGATAAGGTTTCTTAATGATAACGAGTTACAAGAATGTGTATATTTTATCTGTGTTATTTAATATGATAGCAGATATTTAAAATAACAAAACATAATATTCCTCTTGCCTGTACTTATCATAACATAAGTCTTTAAAGTGCTGTCTGAGCCCTACAACTTGTCGTTACGGTTTTGCGTGATATATGTAGCTAATAAATTTTGTTGGATAACTAATGTTCTATGATTAGCAGCTTAAGAGGATTTTCATTTAGTTTAACGTATATTTTTCTGAATCTGGCATATTTTCCCTTCGGCATCTCTGTTAGGCAGTTAATACAGGTTTCAATAAATGTTTCATAACATCAAACCTTTTCTTTTATGTTTGTCGACGAAAAAAGGTAATAAAAAAAGTATTTTTTATTACAAAAAATGAATAGTACATCAATGTTAAGCTGAGATTTGCTAGTATCTTTTCTTTTTCTTCCTTTTTAGTAGTACTTGATGATATGTTTTGTACATATTTAAAAAGAACTCGCGATTACATTTGACTACTAAATTTTGATAAGAAAAAGGAGGCTACGCTGGAATATTTACTAAACATGTTTTGTTCAGAAATTTCATGTAGTGTTATTCTTGATGGTCCTGTGAACCATAGCAATTTTTCTGTTTTGATTTATCAATAAGATTTCCTGTTGCGATCGTTTTAGCAAACAAAATTTGACAAATTTCATCATTGATAATCATTTCAGCAACAGAAAGAATATTTCTTCCGGAATGAATACTATCATTTTCTATTGTGATAATAAAATCTATGCAGAACTTAGTTATGAAAGTATTTAATTATAGTAAGTGTTGCATTGTTGAATAGAATCTTGTAACCAAGACATCTAGGAAGTTTATTTCATTACTTTAATCCTATGAAATTCATACATTAATGAGTTTTCATGTGAAAAATTTACCGAAATAAATCAGAACTCTCTTACTGAGCATTTCATCACTATGAATTGAAGGCACGACTATTTTTTCTAAGCTTAATATTTATGAAAATCAATAAGACAAAAATTAATAAATCATAAATTTTAATTAGTAAATTGAAAAGTAAAAACTTGTCGTTTAACCCCTCGGTTGTTCTTAGCCATACATGTCATCGTCTTATTTGATCCAACTGCGTCATTGTTATTCGCCGCAATTATATAGTCGCTTTTATCCGATAGGTTTTCTTCATTTTCTAGTACTTGAACGTCTCCTGGTAGCCACTGATAATTAGCTATTGGATTTGCATTTATTGAACAACGTACAACGCTGTCAACATTTTTTTTAATTAATAAAAATACATATTCATTTTTATAAGGCTCTGCATATTCAGGTGGACCTAAGAAAATTATGATGAGTACAAATCATAAAGAGAAGAAATCTCGCGCTTTCCGGATATGAATGTTCATTAATATAGAGTTTTTCAGTACTGAATAAATATCGAGGACTCCTTTAAAGGTCTAGATAAAAAAAAATGTTCGACCTCAAAGAAAAACAGTCTATACATCAGAGTAATCCAATGAAAATCTGGTTTGCATTGTTCTCAAAATAGATCATTGAACAGGAAAATTCAAAATTTTCTTCGCTGTCTTTTGGACCCTTCGATTCATTGAGCTGTTCTTTTAAATATGATAATTAATAATAGATCCTACAAATTATACATCAAGCAAAAATGACGCAGTTTTATAGAACTTCAAGCACTTAGGTTCTTCCCGGTAAAAGAAGTAATATACTTTGAGGACAAACTTCAATTTATTCTTAGTCACTAATAATAGTCCTTAGATTCCAAATATGTCATGGTCAGAAACATCTCAAGTTACTAATTTCGTTGTATAACGAAATGTTTGATCGAGAAATTCTTTGAACAGTCTTACCGTAAACATCTAGATATAAACTTGACTTTAACGAATAGCCTTCATTACCGCCGTTAGCGGTTACACGACAAATATACATTCCAGAATGAAGATTAGAAACATGTTTAATTCGTAAATAATCATAACGAGTTAATGACGAAGTATCAGGTACTGCTTTGTTTGGTATAAGAAATGTAAACCGAGCTGGTAGTGCGGAAAAGATTGGACACAGTAAAGTGATGGAATCATTGATTTCCGAATAGATATGTGTTTCTCGATTCGATAATTGACGTGGACCACCACCGACTAGTAAAACAGTTCAGATCAAAATTCAGACTAAGAAATAGTAAAATTTACCACTAAGAAAAAATACTTGAACACCAACAAGACCATTATGTAATCGAACTATACATTCATAGTAACCTTCATTTTCATGTTTAACATGCTGGAATTTTATAAGATTTGAGTGTTGTCGTACACGTTCGTAATGTTGAACAAAATCAATATGAAAATCAGCTATATCTTCTTTTGTATAATTTATATTCACGTCAGGACCACATTGTCTATTCGTGTAATTAATATCCGTATCAATTAGTGTTTGCTCATAACCTTCGAAATGAGAATCAATGAGTTCAGATGCTAAAAAAACAATAAATTTCAATAGAATTTTATTCTTTAGTCTATTCCAAACTTACGATCATTGGTAATGAAAAAAAACTTTTCGTCAACAATTATTTCACTGTTATCTTTTATTTGACAAATAGCGATTCCTTCATTATTAATTTCAAATGAATCGATGATTAAACTAGCGTTATCAAATTTATGTATTTCACCATTATAGTTATACAATATCCATGAAATATGTTCACTATTTGTTAACGGTCTATTTATCTCACATGTCTGTTCGAATCTTGAACCTGTTTGTACGAATTGTTTTGGTTTAAAATGCCAAATAATGAATCCTACATGACGAAGAAACGAGCATATTTCTTTATTTTAACCTTTCATTTCAATGCCACCCAAACAAACTATTTCATCAACATCAAACAAAACAAAAAACATTGTATCTAAAGTTTGATCACCAATCATATGTTTGAAAAGCAGATATCAATTATCGTGAACATCTTGAACTCTATAGAATAGGTCGTAGTGAACAAGATGTATTAACATGCCAACCATAGAAAAATGAACTAGACTTCTGAATCTTCAAATAAAAGTTATAGATTTTTTGTTAAATTATCTTGACCAAAATGATGTTGTGAAAGCTGATATGACACGAAAATATTTACAGAGGGGGTTTTACACGATCAAAACGCTATGCTAGTCATTCTAATGGAATAAAATATGATAAAAACAATTATGACATAGTACCACACGAAGAAATTCATATGAATAATGAAAAAGGTCAAACAGCAGATATTTTTAAACAAAAATTGTTTCAAGCAAAAAATAATCATTTATATAAAGAAATGACGAATCAACACCGAACCAGAGACGTGCATAGGACAGGGAGTCCTGCTGTCCTGTCCTGTCCTGCCCTGCCGCCCGCCAGGACGAGGTAGCTAGCAGGACAGGTCAGGACAGGACTGAAAAGCTTGTCCTGTTGTCCTGTAAACATTCTTGTTGTATTGCTAATCATAGTTTTTCGCAAAGGATCTACATATATTCTATCGTACATTCGAACACACGAAGTATATTGTGAGTGATAGTTGTCGCTATCAGAATGATTCATAATACTGATTCAAGCATTCGTTGAACAAAGCTACAAATCACTTATCATCTTGGCTGACTTAGAAATTTTCGATCGGAATCAGAGACGTGTACAGGACAGGACGTCCTGTCATCCTGATGCCCTGTCCTGTCCTGCAGGGCAGGACGCGATCTTGATTTTGGTCCTGTACTGCCGCCCGCCAGGACGCGAAACTAACCAGGACAGGTCAGGACAGGACGAAAAATCTCGTCCTGTGCACGTCTCTGCACCGAACTATGTATGAATTAAAATCGACGAAATAATATTAAATCTTTCATGTAAAATATCGTAATATGTTATAGAAATTTTGAGAAAGAACAAATGGTGTCTCCTTACATCAACGACAACGATCTAAACATTCAACAATAGATTACATAATAACTCTATAGAAAAAGGTTTGCGTTATGAGTGTCAATCTAAACGAACGGAACAAACACAATGGCGTCATTCTTTCCGATTTAGAATTTTCTTTTTCTTTCAACTTTTCTAGTGTTGAACCTTGACCGAGAAAAATTTTCTAACTCCTCTCTAGTTGCAGGAAGTTTTTTTTCCAAACAGAGAATTGAAAAAAATTACCATCAAATTCTCAATGACGACTAAGGTAGGATTTCTTTCAAGTAAAACATTGAAATGAATTTTGCTTCCCTGGGAAAAAAGAAAACATTGATAAATATTTGATGTGTGTATAGTAAAACAAAGCAGAATTTCGAAATAATAAATAATTGATCAAGCAAATGAAAAAAACTTCGGTTATTTTATAGCCTGAAGTTTTTATTATTAAATTAAATTGGGCACTATTTTTTTTACCATGTAAAAATGTTTAAAAAAAGAAATGATTACTTCGCTTTCATCGTCAAGAAATCTATTTTGGTTTACCTGCAATAATAGAATTAATACCGGCAATCATGTAGACAAATATGAAGATAATTTTCATCATAACGTGATTTGTAAAACTTTTAACTTTTCTTCTTGTTGTAGAAACAAGAATTTTGATTTTGCCGCCAATATCACATTTCTTCTTTTTTTATTTTCCGTACTTTTCCCAAGATGTGAACAAAACAAAAAATGAAACGAAAAGAAAAAGAGTAGACGCATTGAAATATTTTTAAAATAGTGCCGTACGAATTAGACGAAAGTTAGAATGTAATTAATATAAATAGATGCTTAACATCAAAACACAAAAACGACAATTATTTCCTTGCGAAAACATAGTTGTAGAATGTTAGAAAGTTTTTCTTTAGACGAAACAGAAAGAAAAAAAACAACAAAAACTGACAACATTAAAGAATGATGTTTTTTTTTCCAGTAAATGAACATATAAAGAAAATATATCTGAATGGTTTTCATTCAAAGTAAAAATATTCACAATTAAGAAAACGACAACAACAACAAAGATGCGTGTCTAAATAAATAATTTCATAGATCGTATACTGTCATTTTTCAATTAGTACTTATGACGAATATCGAGAATCTTTCTTCTTACGACAACACAAAGCCAAGGCAACAATGAACGCAATGAGCTGAAATAAATTAAATGGAAAATAAAATACTTCCATCAAAATTAATCATTACCTCAATGACAAGTACAATAACAGCGGCGACAATAATCCATGTTTTAGCACTATCAATTAAATTCATAACTTTGTCGTAGCATCCCTAAAAGAAATCGAACCTGTCTATGCATAATGATAAAATCAACTTAACTCACAATGTCATAGATATCGGTTCCATTGATAGCACAATAAGCAACTGATTCTAGTTTATCAAACGGCATAATGGTCCAATCTTGTGTAAACCTATTACCAATATTACAACATGTTAGTGGATATGTAAAATTGCTAGCATGAACACCCATGGAAGCACTCCATGGATTTGTTCTATTCCAATTTTTTGTTTGATTAAAATCCGTTTTATTGTCAATACCACAACATTTTAACTTTACAAACGAATAATAGAGTATTGAATAAAATATCATTGGCAAAGGCTACTTACGTTGTACATAATAAAATCCAAAGCTATTGAAATAGCTGGTGGTTTTGGTAATGAACTATTGCTTTGTAATCCTAATGGACCTTCGTATTTATCTCGAATTGCATCTATTAATTTCGGTGTAATCGTTCTTCGAAATTGAGATTTAAACGCAACAAAATAGATCGTTATAGCTATTTCGAAAAGTATAATTATTGCCACAACAAGAGCATACTGAAACAAAAGAAAAGGACAAAAACTTAACAAATTCCAATGGCATAAAGAAGAATTTTAACTTACAATAATTAAAAATATTTTCACTTGCTTCATAGCACCGCAACATCCAAGAAATCCAATAATCAAAAGAATAAAGCCAAGAACGAATAGGACGATGGCAATGACTTCAAGATATGATAAACCTTGTTCAACAGCAGGATCTAAGCAAAATAAAAAAAACGAGAGTATACGATCAACTTTCGCTGCGTTGAAAACTTACCGGAACTAATTGGCAAAATTGCTTTGATTTTTTTCAATGATGGATCAACCAGAACATAAATGCCAAGTGCGATTAATGCCAGACCAATCAACTATCGATTAAATTTGAAATCAAATTTTATTTGAAAATAAAATATTAGATAAACGTACAAAAAAGAAAAAATTGAATAAAACAATCACAAATCGCATCGTCTTCATTCCGCAACTCATTCCACCGTGACCCATTTTTTTATACAATCTAAAACCAGATAATAACCTTTATTTCGCTCAATTATAGAATAGTCTAAACAGAAAGGAAACATCAATATTTTTTTTTGTTCTTTATAGATCAATAGTTAGGTATCATATGCACTTTTTCGTAGGACTCAACGAATCAATGGATCATTAAACGTTGAAAGTAAAGACCTTGTACAAAATGTTTCTTATGTGCACTCCTATATGATTGTCACAGAATTTTCTATTCTCTGGTCGAAACCAGTTTATATTGTTCTATTCTATCGTGTTGTTGAGTAGCTTACTATGCAACAAAATAAAAAGAGAGCAACATAATACGGCAAGGGCACTATAAACTGTTGAAATAATCAGATGGAAACACTAAAAGAGACACTCGCATCGGATTTATTTTACTAACTTTAACAATGATTCTTGATTACGGGACAACATCTCTAGATCTTGTGATTTACTATGTTGAATCTAACGATTTCTTTTTCAAGTAAAAAATTCATGAAGAACTTATCACGTAATAATATTCAAAAAATGACTGATGAAAAAAAATAGAACAACATATAAATCACAATATGCTGAGTAATACATGTCGACTTTTATTTTACGCATAGACAAAAAAAAGCATCCCTTTTTTTACGCCAATGAAGAACAAGAGAAAAAAAGTAATTCTGCTAGGAACGTTCTTCTTCTTTCTTTTTCTTCTTCTCATCAACGTCATAAAACGACTTTTGAAATTGCATTTAGTAACTAGAGACGACTCAATTTCCTCAAGCAACGTTCGGTTTCCCATCGAGCATTCACCGATAACAAGTACGTTCATGTGCGTTCTTTCAATGGGAGATCAAAAAAGTACTAAACCCTTCGCGAAGATTTTTTCTGGTTACACAATTATGACTAATCAAAAAGAAAGTGGTATACGAACAAGACGAAAGAATAGGTCATAAAGAAGTACACCCACATAAAACATAATAACAGTTAATGATTTTTACTTCTATACAAACCAAGTCGAAGTTGTGTGAGAATTTATATTTAGCTGTAAAACAAAATTGGTGCATATATATATATATATATGCATGACATAAATCCAAGAAAATGAATTTAGAGTCGAACAAATTAATCATCATTACTTATCGCAGTGTACTTTTTTCAAGTGTTTCGCACTGATTTACAATTTCATAATGCCCGCTTGAGTCATCGGGAATAAAAACTCATGTTCATTTTTCCTTCTTCAATCTACTGAAAGATGACAGCATAAGTATGTCCTCGAATTTATAACATTTATATGTTTCGTACTGATAATGGAAAGTGCAAAATTCAAGAAAGATTTGCCGATCGTATTTTCAAAATAATTTTAACGACTTTTGGTCAATATTACTAATAAAACTCAAAGAAATAAATATTTACATGAGAGGTTTTCTTTACATTAAGTTTAGTATAATAATAATAATAATAATAATGAAGTGTGAAGTAATTTGATATCAACAGAATATTTGAGAAAAATTGGTGACTTTACATTTTTTTTTAGTTAAAACATGATCAATATGATTAATGAAATACGATCAAAAGAATATTTATTCTATTATATTCGTATTTAAGAATAATATTGTTCTGTTTTTTGTATACCTAACCTGCTTTATCAGAACAAAAGCAATCTAATCCCGTTTAAAGACGAAAACAAAATTCGTGCAGAATCGAACAATAAAAAACATATAACTCATTTCTAACTCACTAATATGATATTTTTTCTCCATAAACATACTAAGTAAATGTCCTATCGAGCGTAGGCCAACCTACGAAACGACAAATTCGTCGATTGGTGCAACTCGTATACACCTATGGTGCTGATGTAGGATCATAACGGAGGGATTTATTCTATTGATATTTATACAAAAAAAATGTTTTAATACCACTGATGAATCACATAGTATTTTAATATTTATATCGAAGCAGGAAAAAAGGTACCTGCTTTTTCTGGCATGTAAAATTATAGGATTTTGCTTACTCTCGAACTAGAATTGAATCAATTATCAAAGTTGAATGGATGATTTTCCTTTGTGTCATAACTTTCTCTACATACCGGATGATAAGAACAATTGTAAAGACTGAACTGATATGCGGATATAGTATCCATAATACGAAAAGAAAAAGCAGCGAATACTTCATATAAGTATATTTAATCATGTACATGTATATCTTGACTTTCTCGTTTTTTTCTTTGTCGCTCTCTCTCATAAATCATGATAGAGCTGTTCAAACATAAAGACAAAATTATTACAAATTTTTTTCTCTGTCATTACAAGGACTGGTGGTTGAATGAAAAAAAACAAAGGAATTAGCGGAGCTGGAAAAAAAGTCGGCGAGCACTGTGGACGATAAAAGTATAAAGAAAAGCACAGCCATAATGTAGCCTGTCTCTACTGGCAAAAAAAAGCAAATATAGCTAAGGAGAGAAGATGTCGTTATTTTATTAAATTCTCGCTCATACTCATGTGCTTCACAGAAAAAAACTTCTAATTACAAATGAACATATCATTATATCAGGTCTAAAAAAGATCAATCATCAGAGAAAATCATGTAAAATCCAAAAGTATAATCCAAATTTAATACAATACTTAGTGCATACCAAAAATAGTGAGAGTGACACGTTTTTACCCTAAAATAGACCTCAAGAAATTTTCTTTCTATACCGTCTGATAGAGAAAAGGAAACTCTATCTTTCTATGCTATTTGATCATACTTCAACTAATATCATAAAATTAAATTATCTATAAAACCTATTTCGGCTGGTTATGCACTAGTTGTACTAGCGAGTATCTTTTGAAGAGCTCGTGATAGAAATAAGAGATGACGAAGTCTCCAATGATGTATTACAGAGTTTTATAAGATGGTTTTCGTAAGGTTTTCTACTGGCCTTTTTCACACCACGCTATCTAGTAAATTATTTGCAATATAAATTTTCAATTATCAAGTACAAATTCAGATCACTAATTGAAAATCTACAAAGCGTGAATGGCTCAAATGAATAATAGGTATTTTAGTTCAACTTCTAATACGATTTTCTAGCGAAATATGTGAAAAATCATCATTCTGTGCTGTTTCGTTTTTTCATAAAAATAAATTCTTTTTCCGTCCGCTGCAGAATAGAATAAAACAAACTTGAGAAGTCATATTAGAAAATTTTCGAATATATGATTCGATGCGTCTTCGTCTGTCCTTTCTATTGGTGAAAACCGAAGTTCTCTATCTTGTTTCTATAAAAAGTTGTTCAAAAAATACTCATCAGTATTTATATAACAAGGACGCATGCAAACGAAACAGATCTTATTGAAAAATTATTATCATTTATAGTAGTTGAAGTATGATCAAATAGCATAGAACGATAGAGTTTCCTTTTCTCTATCAGACGGTATAGAAAGATAATTTCTTGATGCTCATTTTAGGGTAAAAAAATTCTCACTCTCACTACTTTTGGTATGCCCTAAGTACGTTGAGTTATGGAAAGTGATGCTTTATGCAAAATTTTAAAACGTTACGTAGAAAGTCTAGATTAAAGGTGACCCTATGAAAGTATCGTCATAAATAAAAGTAAACATTTGGTAGCCGACCATTCTCAATTCCACAGCATTTTATGATTTTGAATGCATGATAATAAGAGACAGGAAAACAGAACTCATTTGCTTAATTATGATATCGTTTTTTTTTGTTCTAAAGAGTAAAAAGTAAAAAATGATTTGTAAAATTTTACTACTTCCGTTACCATATTCTATAAAAGCTATATAATATTTTTCTCGTGTTGATATTTAAATATTAGAAAAATTTTTGTTAGATGTCATGTCTTCACGTGGTTCGTTGAACATCAATCTGTTACATGTTCTATGTACCTTGGATGGAAAAAATAAAATAACATTTAATTTTTTAGAATATATTAAAAAAAATGTTTTTATTTAATTCATGATTGGATGGATGTTAGTTTTTTCTAGAAACATAAAGGGGCAGAGAACATAGCCAGCGATGATGCTCGCGTCCGTATATTAAATTATTTAATTTTTAAAGAATTTTTTTTTCTTTAAAAATTACACCTTCTTGATTGCTTTTTTTTCTTATTTTTGAAGTGTCACTCATAGGAAATCCCTTTTTCTTTTTCAAATTTTTCTATTTTTCTTATTGTCATTGACAAGTACGTGGACTACAACAACATAACGACGAGAAAAATTTAATATTTTTTGCTGAATAAAAACAAAAGAGCTATCCACTTTCTACTTTTTATTTCATTGATGACGTCGTTTTTCTATTATATTTGTACTTTTAGCTGCTCGAAGAATCTCTATCTTTTGTTTTACTATGGGCAGCGCATCATCGAGAGGTAGTAGTAAACATGATCGGGATTGGCTTTTACAAACATTAGACGAGCATGAAAGTGCCATCAATTGTATGACACTAAGCAGCGATGGTAGTGTTCTAGCTACGGGCTCTGACGATCATAATATTTGTTTATGGAGTGCTAAAACAACGCCGGTTGAATGTCTTGGCGTATTAACTGGTCATGTTGATTATATCACAAGTATTCTTATTGATGAACATTATTTAGTTAGTGCCAGTGCGGATCGTACGATGAGAAAATGGGACATAACAAATGGACGATGCGTATTTGTCTATTCGGGTCATACATCATTGATAAATCGAATTGTTTGTACTGGTAAATTTAAAATCATATTCCTTTGAACAATAATAGAATAAGATAAAATTGAAAAAAAAATTTCCCTCAGCATTTAAAAGCAATTAAAGCTTAACACAATATGAATCATTTAGTTTTGTAGTCGCTAATTGCAATTTTATTTCGATGTCTAATTAGCTAAAAAAAGTTTTCTTTTGTTTTTCAGTTAGATGAATAACAAAAACATATTTAACATATGGAAGTATCTTATTTTTTTCGCTCTGTTTCATCCTTTTGTAAATAAATTTTCTTTTCTAATTTTCTCAAGTTTGAGATAAAATTTTAAAAGCAACATATGGTTTTTATTCAAATTTATAATTTTAGGAGATTTTCTCTTTTCAACATCATATGATCGTACGGCTCGATGTTGGGATTTCGATACAGGCGCTTGTGTACGTGTATTTCGTGGTCATAAACACGGAGTATTACCAATATTATTTATTCCAGCAGAACATAGTGGTGATGGAGATGAAGATTTAGATAAAAACATGAATATTTATGCAAAAGATTTAATTATAACTGGCTCGCAAGATACAACAGCTAAAACATGGTCGTTTGAAACGGGCGAATGTTTAAAAACCTTTCGGGGTCATACAGGAGCAATACTTTGTTTGGCCACCGATCGAGTAGGTAAAATTTTATTTACAGGATCCAGTGATAATTCAATTCGAGCATGGGATATTTATCGTGGAACAGAAATACGTGTTTATGAGCAACATCAAGCAGCAATAATTAGTCTTCTTGTAAGATATATAAGAGAAAAGTAGATAATCAAAGGACTATTTTTCGCTCTTATTTTAGTGCATCAATAAATTACTTTTTTCTATCAGTTCCGATCATACAGCACGTTGCTGGGTCATTGATGTTGGTGATTGTACAAGAATTTACAAAGGGCATAAACATACTGTTTCCTGTATACAAGTTCATAATGGTCATCGTAAGTTATAGAAATCTGAAAGTTTTTCTATAAATTTTCTTTTTTGTTCTTCTATTGAAATAGTTTTTACTGGTTGTGGTGATTCAATAGTACGTTGTTTTGATGCTCGTTCCGGTGTTATAAAACGTATTTTCAAATCGCATACACTCTCTGTGAATTGTTTACAGGTAAATTCTACTTCATACTTGTTGTTGTTTTTTTATTAATTATTGATAGGAGTTGATGGCAATAATAATAATTTATTCTTTAGATTGTCGATGATAAATTATTCAGTGGTTCAGTTGATGGTACATTAAAAGTTTGGAATATCGGTGATTTGAATCGAGAGACAATTGCAAATTCGAAACCATCAGCTAGTAGTTCTAAAGTAATTAGTGATGACCGAATAAGTGTAGAAAATCGGTCGGATGTTGACTCTGGTATTGATGACCGCGAGTATCGTGATCGACATGGACAAAATATGGTTTAAAAAGAAAGAAAATGTTCATTGAATGAAATATTAATTAAAAAATTTTTTTTTCTCCTCTTTTTTTCCTCTCGTGCAACGTTCATAATTCAAGAAATAAATCTACACAAACATATATATATATATATATATAATTTTATTAAACATTTCGTATTTATTTTTCTAAACATATGTAACAGTACCACGAATAAAGGCAGGCCGTTGCGTTCGATGTGTTATCCATATACATCTTGTTGGACTTGTTTGTGATTGAGTAGATGATGTTGATAAATTTGTTGTTGGCAATGATATTGGATGTAAAGATGATATCGGAAGAGATGTAGTTGATTGACGAGTACCAAGTGTTTTAACAAAATCTTCATAAGACGGAGGTGGTAAGGATGTCGATGGATCATTACCAATAATACTGATATTATGATGAGAAGGAAAAAGTTCTTTATACGATGGTAAATCAGTATGATCACCCATCACAAGGCTATAAAAATAGAAATAGAAATAAAAATCAATATATCTTGATATTTGAAGAAATGAAAATCAATACTCTGAATGAATATCTGCATTCGTCGTTGCTAAAACTAAATCATAAGCTTCTCGTCGTTCTCGTAATCTCTAGAAAAAGTAAAAGTAAGAAGTAATTTTAATGAAAATATAATTTAGATTTAAAATAAATTATGTATCTACTTGAATAAGTCGACGTCTTGTTTGCATAATAGTTAAATAACGGCGTAATGTTTGAAGCGTACGTAAAAATGAAACAATAGCAATAGTTAATAAAATGGCGGCAATTATATTTGAGCCTTTTTTCTTGTTTGACACATTATTTATCGATAATTGAAATAAAAAAAGTGCGATAGCAAATAAAAAAAGAGAAAACGTAAAACGACATAATATACTCGATGCAAATTTACAAGCACTCATATGAATTGTAGCATGTGCGGCCGTCGTATGATGTTGTCCATTAGAAGATGATGTTGGACGACTACGAGTATGAGAATGAAATAGTTGTCCCTGTTGACGATAGTACGGCATAAAAATCACCATGTTGTATTATTTTCTTTTTTGTTGTCTTTTCACTACGATTAGTTTGTTGTTGATTGTCGACAAAACTATAAATGCTGTTCTGTTTTGAACGTTAGGTTTTTTTCCATGAAGACGAAGCGAATGTCGAGAGTAAGAAAGGAAAGAGAGAAATAGAAGGATAAAAAAGAAAGAAAGAAAGATGATAGTAACACCCAATGCGTATGGTTACATACGAACGCTTGTCTATATGGAAAGCAATGTTTTCTCGCAAAGGAGCACACTACATGAAAAAGGATTGTAGTAAGAATGATGTCATACGTCGATATAATAGAAGATGTCAGGACAAATTGGTAAGAAAAGAAAAGGACGAAAAAATAAGGACCAATATGGTATAGCGTCTCTGTTGTGCTTCTAAGAAATCTAAATAGACTAGAGATATACTCGTGTGCGGATGCTAGCTATAGAACATGTTAGCTAATTTCTTGAATCACAAGAGATGGAATCGATAAACTAGAAGACATCGGGCTATACACATGATGTTGATAAGCAAACATGATTGCCATTGAAAGGAAATGATATAGTCATTCACACAGGCATATTATTATTGCCTTTGGTACTTAATTCCGTAATAGATGAGATTCAACATTAAATAACAGCAAAACCTTTTTTTCTTCCTATGTAGCTATTCTATATGTAAATAACTTTTTTGAGTAAAGCAAAAAAAAATGATTTACTTTAGTGTATAATGTTAAGTAGGCATAGCATTCAAAAGAACAAATTATTGTCGACGTTAGTCAAGAGTGCTTATTTGATAGATGAAGAGATTTATTTTCTTTGTTAGGGGATGAGCGATAGAAGAGAAACTAAAATGAAATGCTTTTAATAATAATTATAGTTGCTTTCTCATCAGTTATACGTTAATTATATAGCTAAGAAGCTAAATAATATTCCATGTAAATCCTCTTTCAAAATATTAAATCTGCTGCGTTCGAACAATGTTAAATTCAGTTTTTTATTTTTATCTATCGATTGAGAATTAATTTGTTGTTAAAAATAACACATATAATTATTATTCTATAATTATATGATGCGATTAAGAATTAAGAAAATCAATGTAAAATGTTTTTTCTTAGAAAATATATTCATCGACAAGATAATTTTGTTTTCGTAGCAATGAATAGAATTCTCTTTGTGTTTCTGTTTTCTTTATTGATAATATTGACTCAAGGAAATTGATAAGAAATAGCGTATACGTGTCATTAGGTGATAAAATATTAGAGACAACAATCGATATGATTGATTTTTTTCTAGAGGGGACACATACATATAGTCAGCAATATTTGCAAAATGTCAGAAAAACAAAGTAAAAGATGACTTCAGTAAGGTGTGCGTAGGAGAATGATTTGTTCTTGCAATCAAGTGATGCACTGTTATTGTTTATTGATTGATTGATGTACTTGAATTATACTTGGACCGCCGAAGTATACTACGAAAATCTATTTGTACTGTTTCCGTTGGTAATTTTCTTCTTAGAGTTTGATTGCCTTGTGCTGCAAAACCAGTTTTACGTAGATTTTCTTTGAGTTTAACAACATTTTCTGATGTTAAAACCATATCACCAACGAGATTTGATGTACTGCAAGTTACTAAACCAGATGATTTACTTTTAATTATACTTGATGACGAAGAAAGACGACGACGACGTAGTTTATAATCATCATCGTTTTCTACGTGATTATAATGATAGACAGCAAGGAAATTTGATGGTGGTGACAATGAATTATCTTCTGTATTTAGAATATTCGTTGAGGAAGATCGTGCTCGATGCGGCATGATTGGTAATAATGAATTTGTCGGTTGTTGTGGTCTAGGAAAATGTTTAATTAATTTTGTTTTTGAATGAAATAGAAGAAGAAAAAGTGTCGAGCCTTACTGTCGTTTAGCAAATATTTGTTTTAATTCATCAATATGAGTTGTTACTGTAGCTGGTGCTGACTTTTGTCGTTTGAAAATTTTTATCTCTGTACTTGGTTGTTGGAAAAAATCTGGTGGTGGACAAGGTGGAGCTGTTGGGATATTAGCTGTTGATGGAGCTGTTGCTGGTCGTTGTGTTGTTGTATGAGCAATTCTTACGTTTTTCTTTTCTTCACTATTTTGATTATTTTTTTTATTGAGAAAACTTTTATGAACACTATCGTAATATCCGCATAACAAGCTAAGTTTTGATTTACTATTCATGCGATTTAAATTTTGTGCTTTGTACTGAATGAATTTATTTGATAACGACTGATCGTCAGGCGAAGTTTTATCTTCATCTATTGCTAATCCATTTGTATGTTCAGTTGTGTTGTCTAAATTGTTTAATTTTTGATATAAACTATTTCCATGTAATTCAACTAGTTTAAGAAAATAGGAAATTTGAATTTTTTGATTGCGATGATCGAGTAGACGACGTTTAAAACGAGTTCGTTCATACCACATTCTCCAATAGGCTTGAAGCGTAATAATAGCAAGTACTTTTCTCTTTTCTGCACGTCGTACAAAATATTTGCGCACTATCTTTTGAACACGTACAACGGATTGTTCATAATCTGATACGACAGTATTATTTTTAAGAGTTTCATTTTGCTTGTGAACCAAATACATTCTTATGTAAGATTGTAAACGGATAATTTTTGTCATGAAATTTTTATGTTCAATATTTAATTGTTCAATATGATGATATTTTAAAAAGATTTTTGTTTTGCCTATTGCATAATTATTAATATGAAATTTTTTTACGATTAATTCACATAATTGTTTGTGATCGTCTATGGAGTTCGATGTCATATCAAGAAGACATGCATACATCGATAGAAAATCGTCAAACGGGATTCGATGTGAATAACCTTGACGACGAATTTCGATTGTTTCAATTAAACCACTATAACGTATTTGTTCAAGAACAACGGCTTCATCGAATTGGCTTGAATCAAATTTAAAATTTTGTGGAAAATAACTTGTATGATCATGTGTTATATGCGAGCTTTGAAATGGTAAACGATTTGGTACAAGACATCGTATAAATGTTGGTTGACTTGATGCCATTGTCGTAACTAATTCCATTAATGAATAACGAAAATATGTTGATACAGTACCTTGTGTACGACTTAGTGTTGCTGTTTTATCTGGTTTTGAACGAAATAATGTTGAAACTTTATCTTGTTTGTCGTGTTCGCTATAAGCAACACTACCGGTTTTACGTAGACGACTGCGAAAAAGTAAATTAACGAGATGATCATCACTTTGTAGAAGTAAATCGATAATTTCCATCGGTACATAATCACGATTTTTTTCTAGAAAATCTTTTGCTGAATATTCAATCTTACCAGCATAATGTGATATTGTAAATAATGGTTGTAGATCAAGTGAAAGTGTTTTTTGACGTTTTAGCGTTTTACGTGATAACGATGACGATGTAGACATGATAGTGAAATGTGAAGAATTTAAATTTTCACGCCATTTATTAACAAGAGTAAATTCTGTTGATTGTGGAAAACGAGATTCTTCATCGAGTAACGCTAATAGACCAATAGGTTTGGATAAGCACATGTCAAGAATTGATCGATTATTTGGAAAATCAAAATTATCACGATAAGCTAAACAAAATATAAGCTTATTTCCATTTAGATTCAAACTAAAAAATTTATTCATCAAAACTCAGTTTAGACATGTCGAACAGAGAAAAATCTGGGTGTACTTGATATCGGCGTTGGCCCTGCAGAGCCAATCAGTTTCATATTTCAGATGCAACTCGTGATGATATTACGAGAGTTTATTTCGTAGCAACTTCCAATCGATTACTGATTTCTGTAAGTTGATACCTTCACACCATAGACCGAAACGAGCCAAAAAAAAACACATCCGGCTCGACTCAAACAACGAATTTTCAAAAGCAGATTTTTCAACAATAATAATAATTAACAATAGCAGGGTTATTCAACAACAACAACAATTATATATATATATATATATATATCCGTAATGGGTCAATTCATTGTTGTGTGAGTAGTTGGTGAATAGAACCTGATGTATTGAATACAATGAAAGTCATTGTATGTCATTCGTTATTGTCTATTGGAGGTCGTCAGTTCATCGCCATCTATTTGTCGTAGTTTTTGTTCGATTAATTCACTGCAATGACTGAGATTTGCTTCATTTCCATGCAAGAACTGATAATAACGGTCAATGTCGAGAAACAGTTGAACGAAACAATGAAAACTTTAAAAAAGTCGAATCTCTCAAATCAAACTCGACTCGACTGTATGTCTGACTCGGTTTCGGTCTATGCTCCATATCCCCAATTGTTATATCCAAGCAGGGAAATGTTGGTTTCTTATCAAGATTAATTCTTGACATGATTCTAACCGATGACATGTAGGTATTGTCGTAGGCGGAAAAATAATCTAATCGACTCATATCGTTATCTGAGTGTCTGAAAGGTTTATCAATAAAATGTAAAAAAAAAATGGGCAGATGGATAATATTTATTTTTCAATAAAAGCATTATGTTTCTTTCGAAACAATCTATACGTTCTCCAAAAAGCGAGATACACATGTGCTGTTGCCATATCTTTGACTCTGTCTGTTGTGTAATGAGAATACAGTGACTGATGAATATAAATTAGTTTCTTAGAACTGTAATATACGTTGACACGTGCCTAATTAATAACGCGTGCAATTGTTGATTAAAAAAATAACTATATAGATGATGCTTCGGAAATAAACGAATACAAAAAGTCAAACTCTGAAAAGATTTGATGCTACGAGAAAATTGATACTAACCCGTTTTTTCTATTTGTTCATTTTCATATTCTTTCATTTCCCATGCAAATGTGTGTTGTCGAAAAAAATACTGTAATTGTTCATTAGCAATATTAATACATAATTGTTCATAAGAATTACTTTCAAATGTTTCAAAACCAAATAAATCAAGTAGTGATATTGAACATAGACCATTGTTTCGAATTTTTTTACACGATTCTTCATCGGTTTCTTGAAGTAAACTTAATTTTTTCTTCAATAAATCTTTTTCATGTTGTTTATGAATATCAACAATCGATCGTGGTTCATATTCAAGGTCCGTACGAAAATAACGATTCAATCCATATATAATCCAATCAAATAAACGAGAATAAAGAGATTTGGCCATAGCATCTCGTGTTTGTTGTGCTTCCGAAATCATATTTAATTTCGTCACAGTTTCACCACGTGTCATTAAACTTGATTGAATTAAGGAACGAATAAATAGATCGTTATCAATTTTTAATAAACGATAAACAGCATTGGAATGTGACATTGATTCTTGATCAATCGAACAGCCAGGTTCATTGGGTTCGGTATCAGGTTTAAATAAAACATTTCCTAGATGAATAATTGCAGTAAGAATAGCTAATATCGATGCTTGTTCATCATCGGTTATATTAAAGTCTTTTAAAATTTGAAATAAGTTCTCTAGTGGTACTGTTGATACTGCTTGATCATCATTATTATCATTATTACTATTATTATTGCCAAGATACGTATAATATTTAATGGTTTGAAATAATTCCGATGATTTTTGATCGATTGAGATACAAGGATTCGATTGTGGTTGAGAGAAATATGAATATATTGAATAGAATATATGAAAATTTCTCTTATTACCACTGGCAAGTACCACACGAGTTTTTTCAAGAAGAAATTGAGACAATTGAACATAGACTATTGTACCATAATCAGAAAAAAATATATCGAGAAGTTTACCAAAACGTGAAGAATTATTATTCAGCGAGGTTTGTGCATTTCCAAATGATTCAAGTAAAAAATTCATGTTAACAAGACAATTTTCAAGTGCACGCTGTTCACCAAAACCGAGAAGAGCTAATTCACTGATTAGATTTTGGGCAGCATGTGTTTTACCTAATCAAAAAAAATCAATAAATACTTTATAATTGAAACAGATCTTTGAGATGAAACATTCAACAATAGACGAGGTGCTTTGAAAAACACCTCCGGAATAGTAGTTTCAATAGAGATGTGTTGCACTAAAACTAGGATTTTTATTAGCTTGAAAGCTTTAACTAGCATTTGTCTTTACTAGCAAATCCAGGTATTATATTAAACACGAAAATCTGACCTGAACCGGATTCTCCCGAAAGAATAATGCATTGTGCTTGTCGACTAATCATCATTTGATTATAAACATTTGTAGCTATTGCAAAAACATGTGGTAATAAATCTTTTCTATTCTTTAAATATTTTAATTGAAAATGAAGATTATCAATTGGTAAAAATTGTTTAGGATTAATTGCTAATAAAGAATCGCCAATATATGTATAGATTAATGTTTTACTAAAACGCCTTCGTATTGAATTAATAATATGTTGTGGATCAAGATAATGGATTTGTGCTAAATTATTTTCATTATCAACAAAATCTGCTGGATTACTTATATTTTCAATCCAAGAATTAATATTTACAGCATCATTCACAATTGATGATTGATCACTTTCAACTGATACATCAGGAACATCCAATGATGATAATTTCATATGATAAGTTTTTAATAAATCACGATATGATTCTTTTGTTTCATCATCGAATTTAACAAAATTTTCATTTCTTAATAATTCTTCAGCCGATGGTCGCTGTTCGTAATCTTTAATTAAACAAGCTGAAATAAATTTTGTAAAATCTTCCGACCATTTTGCTGCGTCTCGTCGTACTGTCGGTGGTGGACGACGCGGAATTTCGAAAAGAACTTTGGTCGGATGAAATTGACATAGTGGGGCTTCACCATCAGCTAATTCAATTGCTGTTATGCCAAGAGACCATATATCGCATCTTTCATCAAATGAATAGTCCAACTGATATGCACATGCAATGACTTCCTATAGGTTGATAATTAAAAAAAAACAAACAGAATCATTACAATTGGTGTTTTTATTTTTATCTAAACTTACAGGTGCCATCCAAAGTGACGTACCAACACTAGAATTACGTTTTGAGTGCTCTGCACTGAACAGAGCAGCTATACCGAAATCAATTAATTTGATAACATAATTGTTAGTCACTAAGATATGGCTACCTTTGACATCTTTAAAATAAACCATAGATAATAGGAAATGCTTGTTTTAGAAAACTATATTTTAGACTTACCACGATGCATAATACCGTTTTGATGGAGATATTGTAATGCTTTCAATGTACTACTTAATCCGTAGGCAATTAGTTTTTCTGTTTCATGCGTATTCAATTGATTTTTCTTTTGAATTCGTTTTATTAATTGATTAATGGGACCTAGATGACATAGTTCCATAACAAACCAAATATTTCGAGCGCTGGACTCATTTGATTCACCAAATAGGCCAATAAAATCAGGTAGATTCTCGTGCTGTTTAGAGATTTTCTTCAAAATATTTAATTCACTTTCAAATTCATTTGAAATATCATCATTTTTTATACGAATTATTTTCGCTGCTACATATTCACCTGAATCCGAATATTTAGCTCGATATACTTTTCCATAGGTTCCTTCACCTAATTTATCAAGCAGTATCCATAGAAGATTTGGATCAGGTAACTATTAAAAAATGTAAAATATTCATGACAGAAAAAAAATGCTTTTTTTCCTATTACTTTTCCGTGTTCAAATGTTGATGATGATGCCATTTGTCCAAATGTTCTGCTATTTTTAAAAAATATCTCATCTTTGTTTTGTGTCGATTCCATTTAATCTGACTCTTATCATCCTCCAAAGTCTTCGTTTAATGCTTTTTTTCTTCGTCTTCTTTTCTCTCACACACTCTCTCTCTCTATTTATCGTTTTCTCGACTTATTTGCTACGACAGACAAGAAGCAGGTAAAGATATTAATCAAGAATGCTGCTTAACTATCTGTGAACATTCAAAAAGAGCCAATGAAGGTCTAACAAATTCTTCCTCTCTGTATATATATATATATATTTCTCTCCCGTGATAAGAACTATTTAAGGCCTTGTCTTTACGTGTTGGTGTGCATCCATACAGGTTTGTTGATCGTTTCATTGATAAATCAACCGGAAGAGAAGAAAATATTTAGTGTGACACGCACGTCCAATAGTCAATGATATGTTAATAAAACTAGAAAAATATGAGAAAAAAAAAGTAGAAATGTTGATTCAACTTCAGTGTAGATAAAGAAGTATTATTGACATATTGCTATTAGGTTTATTTATTGAAACATAGAAAAAAAGGGAAAAACAATATTTATTTTTTCAATACACGAACACGTCGACAAGATGAGCTTTGTCCAATAGGCATACGTTGTGGAGCATTTTTATGTAAATCAAGATCAGCTAAAATTTGCTCAAGCTCCAATTGAACCGATGAACCATTATCGACAGGTACTGGATTACTACGCCGTGATGTTGAACGATGACTCTGTACAGCAATTCGTCGACGATTTTGAAACCAAATACCTAAAATATTCATAGTGAAAAGTTCCTAACAATGCAAGAAAAAAAGCATACGAATTTGTTCGCGTGTAGCTCCTATTCGATCGGAGACAACATTCTTTTGAATACTATTAGGATAAGGTACATGTTCGAATATTTCATTGAGTAACCAACGTTGACGATTTGTATATTGCAATCGATTGGGAAGATTTGTTAATGAACGAGGCAATGTAGGTGATACAGATGGAGCATCGATCATCTATTGAACATAAAAATTAAATAGAATTTAGAAGTATTGAAAATATTTTACCTGAGAGAATGGTACAATTGGTGGTGGCGATGGTGGAGTAAACTGAGAACAAGGATAAGTCATATCATTGTAATAAAAGCAAGGCTGTTGCTGATCATAGGTAGGATACATAATCATACATGGTGATGGTGAACACATCGGTGATTCGTAATATGATGAGTTTGAAGACGGTGTATCATAACTGTTATTGTATGCATATGGTGAATACGACCAGTACGATGAACAGTTTCCATCAAAGATTGATGCCATGTTTGACAATAATACAAGTGAATAAATGGTTGTGTAGTTCGATCATATTCTTCGATATATATATATACTCCAATATCTTTTTTCTCTCTCTCTTGTATACCAATCAAATTGACGTCCGATGAGTAGCATGATTGTTTTACGAGTTCATGTATTGCACGACAAAACACTAATTGGTAATTTATGTATTCATATATGTGAAACAATCAACACTTCGTTATTAAAGAGTCAAACTCTTTCACAGTGTTCGTCAAACTTTTTTGTTTAAATAACAAATATCTAAATTGATAGTCAATACGAATGAGTTCTACGAAATTCACATGTTGTATTGTAATCTAATCTAATCGATTTGATTTTTTAGTTTATATTCGTGATATTGATATTGATACCGACACAAGTTTCTCTAATCTGAACGTGATCAAAATCGTTTAAACTATATTACCTAATATCTCATGTTTTGATTGTTAGCTGAGTCTTCCGAGAGAAAACATGATTCGATCAATCATCATTCACTCTATTAATAAGCAGTGGTGTCATACTTAATAAATGACATATTCTTTTGAGATTCAAAATAATATCATGGAACACTCGAATTCTTGCTATTCAAGCGTAAAATTCAGACTGCTTATCGAATATAATATCAGTATCTTGAGTACTTTTTATTTGGCAAAAAGAAAACGGAAGCAGAAGAAAGCGTCTTAAAAAACAATTCAATTTTATGTTGATCAAGACGTATCACACACAAACTTACTCTCATGATTAACAAAAAGAATCACTTCAACTATCTCATTGAAAAATACGACAGTTAGACATGGTTCTTTTCCTTCAAATACGCCATCATCATCATCATCATCATCATCATTCGAACACTTGCTAGTATTGAAAAAAATGATTGAACAACACCGAACAGAAAAAAACCAAATAGCGAAAAACGAACGGCCAAAGTTTTTTCTTCTTAACAGTGTATAATAAAAAGAAACTGAACGACGATGAAATTACATGTGCGTTTAAGTTTACAAAAAACAAAAAAAGACAAAGGCAAGAAACGAAATTTACAAACAGCACAATCAACTGTTCTCTCCGAACCAGAGTTAAGTGAAAGAAAATATCTTGTTAGCTGCAGCTTAATCTAGACGTTCGAAATGTACAGATCACAAGACAAGAATTTTTAGAGTTTATTTCTATAAAACCAGAAAAAAGAGAAATTAGTAGTTTTTTTCTTAATCCCAATCTTCGTTAGCTGCTCCAGCAGAAGCTGTACCACCACTGGGACCAGCAGCTTTATTTCGATTAACAAAATGACTATGGCCATCACGTACCTAAAAGCAAAAAAGAAAAATTATCAACGTAATTCTTATAAAATTAAAATCATGTCCTACGTCAGTATTTCGTGAACTTTGACCATCATTGTAAAATCCAACATTACCACTATTATCAAATGCTTTGAGAAATTCAGGTACCTCTTGACCAGCCTAATGAAACAATAACAATGAACATAAACCTTCAAATTTCTCAAACCACATACTTCAATTAATCTTGCTAATAGATCAGGAGCAATTTTTCGATCGGAATCTCGACCGGGATCAAAAAATGATATTGATTTACCCAAATGACCAGCACGACCTTGCGAAAAATCATATTCTTCGTATTTGCATAGAAAATATTTTCACTAATTGTACCTGTACGACCAATACGATGAATATAAAAATCACTTGAATCTGGTAAATCATAATTAACAACATAGCCAATTAAAGGAAAATCTAAACCACGAGCAGCAACTGATGTTGCAACAAGTATTGGACAATTTCCACTAGTAAAATCTTGTACAGCTTGATGTCGTTGTTGTTGTGTTCTATCACCATGCATAGTTGTACTACGAAAATTTTTCTGTGATAGTAATGAACCTATGTAATCAGCTGATCGTTTTGTTTCAACAAAAATTAAACAGCGTTCAGATTCTAAACGTAAATAAATTCAATTTTATCATAAACTTATTTTTCGTTTTCCCACTAAGATTTTGTTCGAGTAATTGAAAAAGACGATCCTTTTTTTGTCCTTGTGGTATTTCTTCAATACATTGTGTTATATCTTCATTAGCACCGCCAGGTGTACCAACAGCCAAAAAGACATAGTCTTTACGTAGAAAATGTTTAGCTAATTGTTGCACTTCAGTAGGAAACGTTGCAGAAAACATCGATGTACAACGATCATCCTTTGGTGGTAAACCAAGATCTTCTAATTTACGAATATCAGGTTCAAAACCTGTGTCCAACATTCTTAAAGAAAGCAAATCTATTATAAATAATTCAGTGATTTTATGCATACCGATCAGCTTCATCAAGAACAAAATATTTCACTTTTTTCAATGAAATCTTAATTGATAAAAAGAGAAAATGTTCAATTTTTTTCAATCGGAAAAATGCAAAAAACAAATTTACTCGGCCTTTTTCAACCATATCTTTAAGACGACCAGTTGTAGCCGATAGAATATGACAACCTTGTCGAAGACGATCCGATACAGTAAACATATCATGACCACCAACAGCCGAACCTGTCAAAGAATAGAAAATAACAGAAATAGGTTGAATTCTTTCATAACATACAAGGTATCACAGGAGTTTCGAATGCAAATTTTCTTGCTTCACGTTCTGTTTGTAGAGCAAGTTCACGCGTAGGTGAAACGATCAGGCACAATGGCGCTGGTGGTCTTTGGTTTTCATTTAATTCATCTGCATTATATGAAAGTAAGTTTGATATGATTGGGAGAAGAAAAGCCGCCTAAAACAGTTATATGAGTAACAAATACAAATGAAAACTGAATGAGGAAACGTACTGTTTTGCCAGACCCAGTCTGTGCACAGGCCATTATATCATCTTGTTGTCGTATACAAGGTATTGTAAAACGTTGAATAGCTGTTGGTTCTTTAAATTGAGCGCGACGGATATTTGATAAAATTTGTGTACCAAGATTTGCTTCTTCATATAATTCAATTGGTTTTACTTTGTCTGATGAAAAACAAATTATTAGATTCAACATAAAAAGAATAGTTAATTACCTGGTGGTGTACATTGTACATGAGCTACATGATATTTTCCAAAATTTTCACCTCTTGTAACTGCCTCGCCGAATATACCGTCTTCAGTTGTCGGTGCAGGTGGTGGAATAAAACGTTCAGTTAGATGACCACCTGTATGACCACCAGCTTTAAACAAACTATTCAGATTGTTGTACTATGAGTACAATATACATACGTTGATCGAATATATCATCGGATCCCTAAATGAATTTGTGCATAGATGCATGTTTCCTAAAATCAATGATCACTTACTGGATTATTATTTCGTCGGCCACCAGAGTTACCAAAACTGTTACTGCCACTATCTAAACAATTGAATATATGAAAAAAAATTATTATAAAAAGAAACGAAAGTAATCATACCACGAGGTTTTCTTTCTTGAGGACAATCACGAACTTGATGGCCTGGTTGATTACTATTGACAAATAAAAGAAGTGTTAAAATGCAACTCATAAACAAAACGTACCAATTATAACAATCTAAACAAAAATAAAAACTAGATAGTGTCAAAAATACAATTCAAGTTAAATGAATACTCACTACCACCGGCTCCGCCTCCAGCACCACGATAGCCTAAAAAGAAAAAGATAGTCTCTTGTCATAGAATCAAATCCCAAAAACACAATAATAGTATCCATTTTAATTTAATTTAACTTACCACGATCACTGAAATTGAATTCTCCTCCACCACCACCTCGGCCACCTATAATAAATGATTTGCATTTCTATATTAAAATTAAAAGAAACTTTTTATATTTTACCTCGAAATCCACCACCACCACCACCATGAGCTGCTAAATCATTGTTAACAGTGACTGACATCAATGAAATTCCACCATTTGGTGGTGCGGTGAAGTTCACATTACGATCACCACCGTTTGGCTGGAAACCGCCGCCGGATTGGAATCCATTGCGATTGCCAAATCCTGAGTTAGATCCACCACGATCATTATTACCACCGGAATGAAATTCACCACGGCTACTAGTCGAATTGTGACCACCCCGATTTCCACCTTCATAACCTCCACGATTCGCTTTTCTTGGTTCAGGACACTCTCGGCTCATATGCCCAGTCTGATTACAATTGTAACATGCTTTAAAATTAAACGTCAATTAATACATCATATACTTAGATATCTATGATAGAAACGTACTGCGAGAGCTGTTATCATTACCCGATCCATATCGTCCTCTATTACCACCGCCACTTTCTCCACCAAATGTACCACGACCGCCTTGAATTGAAAAGGAAGTATTATTTTGAAACATATTAAAATCAAAATTACTATTAAAACCACCGGTATTTCGTGAACCAAATCCTTCACTACTACTGCTACCATTTGGATTGTTGTTTCTACTACGAAAGGCACTGGAATTTTCGGATGTAGCAGTAGCACTACTATTCCATTTTCCGGGTGGTGGTGCTACTAGTTCTAAAAACGAGTCTATCATTGAGAGAATAAATAAAAAATATGAATATTTACCATCATTATTCGTTTCTAGACGTGGTTTTCCACGTCCAATACCCAAACGTATAGGTGCTGCCACTGATTGCTACATAGATAGTAAATTTTAATGAAAAAAGTCATTTTTTTCTTTTCAAATAAAGACTAACCTGTTCAGATGTCTTAGAGGCTTGTGCACCGTCCGGTGATTCGTCGGTCATGATCAAGAGATACTAATTGTCTATTCAAAACAAAAACAATACTATCTAGAATCAATCAAAACGATATTAAAACAGAAGTCTTATGTATTGATTTGTGTTTTTATTTATTCTTCTTGTTTTGTTTTGTTTTCTGAATGTTCTCTTTATAAAAAAAAAACATACAAGCAAAGAAAAAGACAAAATAACGGAAAAAGAAAACAATGCTTGTTGTTTGCTTGGCGTTTTATTCTATTTGTTTATTTCTTTTTACCAGCAGCTGGTGCAGCAGCAAATATTTTGAATTTGTTGGCAATACGTTGAGATTTAGCAACGAATTTTCTTGGTTTAACTTTCTTAGTTTTCTTTGCTAATTGAACTTTATTTTTCTTCTTCAAACGATTGTATTCATGATTGACAATACGATTGAAAGCTTGTTTGGCATTTACCAGTTTGTATCGATCGAAATCCGTCATTTTAGAACGTAAATGTTTTGCTTGTATTTTTTTACACCAACGGGATTCTTGCCATTTTTTATTAATATCATGACTATCCCAAAGTTTTTTAACTGTTTTTGAACGAGCTCCAGGTAAAAGTTTAAGAACATATTTTGTTAAATGTAAAGATTTAATGTTTAATGCTTGACGAGATACATGAGATGATGGACCATCGACAAGTACTCGTGTCTGATCGATAATATTTGTAATACAACAGAGTTTGCCCGTCTCTGGACCAAAGGCAACGTAAGCAACACGGCCAACTTGGACTAAACGATCGTAGGGCATAATAAATCAGATGTTATTTCGAATGTTTCTTCTTGATTAGTCTAAAATTGATTACATAGTATAAAAAAATATTTAATTCAAATATTTATTTCAAAGAAAAGATCAAAATGAAGTAGCTATCGAGAATACCCAGTTCGTATTTTGTTTTTTAAATAGATACCAGAGGTAAATAAACAAGCATTTCATTGGATATAGAGTGGAAGATTAGTTTCTAACGTTACTACATGAATAGATAAACAAGTCAAATTCGAATTAAAAGTAAAGGAACAGTTTTAGTTAAATAATATATATTGATGCTATATTGAAATAATTCAAATGCATTACTGAATTAACTAACGTGTACTAGTGGCTATCAATGTGTACTCATGGTGAAAAGAACGAATCAAATTTCTTTCGATATTATTGAATATTTCACTATATAACGAGTTGAACAAAAGGAGAAAAGTGTTGTTTTCCAGGATTCTAGTAACCACTCAGGCACCACTACTGTTATTTTGCAACCAAGGGTTTTTTCACAAGGATCAAGACATCCATCAAGATGTCGCTCACGATCAGTTTGTGGAGTATTCAGTGCACACTCATCAACACCATAAAAATGTGTATATTTTTTATAAAAAGTCAACTTTTTGATGACTCTTTTGAAGTTTTGCCTTTTTCCAAAAAAATAAAAAGCTTGTCATTGAAAGTACGCACAGTGCATCAGTGTGTTTGTTTGTATTTGTTGCGGTTAGTGAGTCATCTTTCATCTTTATTCCTCGTGTGTCAATTATTACATTGACCGACTAACTTTTGTTCATTACGAAAAGAAAATTGTTCAACTTTCTTATTAGTTCCATAACTCTATTTTGCATCTCTAGGTCATGTGATATAGAAAGAAAAAAACTTTAAATGGTAGCCAAAGGCACACAAGATCGACGATCATCATCGTCAACAAAAGCCGCAACCACATCAACAACTACAAAACGAACACGAATATCATCTGCTAGTCATGATAAAAAAGTACTATTTAGTCTTATTTTCTCAAAAAAAGAAATATATCAACGGTACAATTATAGAAAGTCGCCAAACCAATTGGTATATGCGGATTTTGTTTGGGTGATAATGAAAAAAATGCAAATGGTGTTTCGGAAAAAATGATAAATTGTGCAGAATGTGGAAATTCAGGTATAACTTATTTCGAATTTCGTGAACATATACTGATCGCAAACAATGATTTCTCTAGGACATCCATCATGTTTACAATATTCAGAAAAATTAGTAAAAAAAATCCGAACAATTCATTGGCAATGTATCGATTGCAAACGATGTATTGGATGTAATAAAAGTGATGATTCAGTATGGAATGAAAATCTTTTTATCAGTAATTTTNTTGTTAAACTGTTTTTATATTCATCTAGCTATTATTCTGTGATTTTTGTGATGCTGGTGTACATCCGAAATGCTGTAATCCACCATTGAACAGCATTCCTAAAGGTGATTTTGCTTGTAATGTTTGTCGTGATGAAATATTATTATCACCACCAAATAAAAATCTATCGTCATCATCATCATCATCAACACGTTCTCGTCGTAGTATTAATTTAAACGATGAAGATCCGCCAGCAACTCTTTCACGGTCTGTTACTGAACTCGATGATGACATAGGGAATTTTTTCATTCCAAACAAACAAAATCTTAATAATATTCGACAACAATCTGTACAAAAAGCAATGAAATATTTACGTGAAAATAAAACAATAAAATCAACGAATAAGAAATTACTCAAACGGACTCATGCAACAACATTGAATACAAATACAATCAAAGAAAATGATGAATTGTTAGCGGAAACAATTTTATCATCATCGAAAACACCACGAATTAGGAAAAAACTTTTGTCTGAAGATTTATGTTCAGAGTATTAAATTATTCTTTTCTATGTTATATAATTATTTATTCATTTTCTTTTTCTTCAGTCCTCAAACGAGTACACCTTTATTAACACGTCAGTTATTAAATAAAAAGTCATTTACAACAGAGCCATTAAGTCCTCGAATGATTTCTGAATCAGATAATCATCCGATTGAAGAATTAAGTAAAACACCATTATCAAAAGTATCGAATAAACGCAAGCATTCAACAAATTCTTTGTCGCCTATTTCGAATACACCATCAGTTGTAAAAAAAAGAGCGAAAAATGAATTACAATTGAAAAAACAACATTCTAAATTGAATAATAAGAAACGAAAAGAAAGTTTAACTGAAGATGATCCATCAGATGACCATAAACAAATGGAATCTACAGCTGATAAACGACGGTTCAACTTAGATCTATCTAGTAAGTATAGTAAATAGTAGTATAAAAGAAATTTCAACTTACTTTTTTTTTGAGAATATAAAAACCCGCCGGCATTTATCAAAGATGTACTACCTGATAATATTATTGAAAATGATATATATTTGTTTCTTGAAGCACGTAAAGATGCTTCTAAACTTATAACAGATGTAAGTCACAACCAAAATTGCTTTTCTTTTGTAATTGAAAGTTGTCTTTTTTAAAGTGTTCTGATAAATTTCATTGCTCAAGTGAAACGATCGTTGAAGATACAACGAGTTCATCCCGTTGGCCACCTTATATTGTATTCGGTTCAAATTTATTGAAAACTTGGTATTCATCATCGTATCCTCAGGAATATGCACGCGT